>ML781057.1:422799-449519 GCA_009831015.1 Picea engelmannii
AAAAATATGAAATAGATTTTATCTCAGAAACATATCAGACTCATGCAATCCAATCCATACCAATTGTTAAACTATTTGTCGATGAGCATGGGGTAAACAAGGGGTTCTGAGATATGCGAGGGGTTTGTATTGAGTGAAACATGATATAATGAGGGGGAAGAAAAAGCATGGTTAATTCTCAACAAAAACATCAATCAACTGTGATGCAAACCAAAGAAAACAACACTGTAATCCATCCAAGACATTGCTTCAACACAAAAATTCTCCTGACTGTAATTAATTTTAGAACAGGGAGTGAAAAATGAATATGGGAAGGTGAGGGGGTTGTAATTAGCTGAAAGATAAATAATGGTGGGGAAAGAGAGTGGATATTGTCCATAAACTCAATTAAGTAATCCATATAATCATTATGTCCAAGGAAATACATCGGTCGAATGACCATTGTGACCCAACTAACAACCATTGTGCATAGTCAAACAACTTTGTTCATTAACTAGTCCACTGTGCATAATCAAATATTTAACAATTTGTCATTAAATCAGGACAACATGCATTCTACAACAAATTGTAAAGGAACTCTGTTTTCATTCATTAATATTTGGGCAATTTCCTAAATGAATACACAGTCAATTTCTCCTACTCTGCTCATCAATTACTTCCAACCATTCAATCATCAACTGTAGACATAAAAAATCATTCTTGATTCTGAACCTTAATTCATTTAATAATTAAATCGCATACATAATAGACAGTCAACACCAGGATTCAAATTAATCTTTCAAATATCCTGGCTTGCTAATTAAATGCGTTCATAATCAATCATCACTTCGACTCATACTATGATGTGAAGTAAACAACCATTCATCAAAACACAATTTCATTTTGGTGGCTGTACATGCCAAAATTTCCTTAGAATATACACATTCAAAATACTGGGATATCCATCTAACACGAGGCAACAACATCATACCCTACCTCATAATACAATAATCAAATTGCAACAAAGCCATAAAAAACTCTTGTGATTATCTCTGAGTGCATAACCCCAAAAAATGTCCATAGCATACATAGTGGGCAGCCAAACCATAAACACCACGATGCAACATTCTCTTCTGAAAATTTTAAACACACAGTGTCACAGTATTATTAACTCATCCTATCGTGTTGACTTAACAATCAACACAAGGAGATAGCAACAAAATTGCATAAATCAATCAAACTGCAATCCAACCATACCGAGTAAACTTGGGCTCATCCATGACGATGCATTTGGATATCATACTTATATAGTGAATGGAACTGTCATAAACAACCTGATTTGCAATGATCATCATGCCATTAGAACACACAGTTACAGTAAACACTGAGTCATGCTATAATAATTCCACGCATACCAATGTATTAAGTGCAATAATAGTGCCAGGTTACCCATTCAATAAATATAAGGAGGCAACAATTTGAATTAACAGTTCATTCTAATTAACGATGCCAAGCTTATACACTCAATAATAACAATTGCAGTGACTAGATGCTAAACCAACACAACTTTCATAAAATCCACTTTGGTCGATCTAGTTAATTACTTCTGTCAACAATACATAACAACCAATAGTAAACTCGATAGGAAACAATAGTCTTCTCTGTCAACCCTCAGACTCGGGAGTTAAGGGTTTTCCCCGTGGCCAACACAGAGAGACTGAGGTCGATTCTTCTCGATGGAGAAAACCTCTAGGACCAATGGTGTACAGACAAAGAATGACACAATTTACTTTGTGTCCAGGGTGATAAATCCCATGATAGGAGAGCTATGAGCAGAGGATCCAGGCTCCATTTGGGATTTGTAATGACTTAGCGCATGCAGGGTATAACCCTCATGGTTCTCTCAACCAACCAACCAACTAACAATGCCGATAATAAGTGGATCCGAGAAGGAGAAACATAACCTACTGCATGACCAATAAAAGCATGAACAACCCAATGCCCAAAACAATTCACAGTGTGACCAAGCATCCCAAACCCATTAAACCCCATAAAATTCGAGACTGGATATGGTAATATAAAATGCATGAAGAAAACCAAGCACTCTAGACCAAACGAAAACCCTTCAACTAAACTATCAAGGATGATAGAGAATCCTTATGGCTGCTAACACATCAAGGTGACCAATAATGATGTAACTTCAAACATTTTTGCAAAGAAAACCATCAACACTTCATCCCAAAATCACAATTTCACACAGTTTCCATACTCAAGGAGAACACAACCCAATACATATGAGCCAATATCCATTTCATAACTAGAGCAGAATCATGGATAGAAACAAAAGACATAAATGTAATCAAACATCTTAAAACATGAGTTGGCCGAGCGGTTCCTCTCTACTAGGAAGTCGGAGCATAACCACAACAACAAAATTTAACAATAGCCCAATTAGGGTGGTGACCAGCGAAGGAGTAAGGGTGACGTGCAGTAAATGCACGTCGCCTCCATTCACAGTGCATTAATTCCTTAGTACATACCAGTGAGCTTTCCATCAACACAATTAATCAAACCATGTATTGAAACCATCACCCATTAAAACCAATAGCGTGGCCATATCACATTTCTAACTTATGCCATAACAAAATTTAACCAAGTTCCATATAATTCAACAATTCATATAATCATTAGCATCTATTACCTTTTCAAATGCACCACGAACATTCTACCCATCCAAATATGCCATATGCATATTAACCATGTAACTCAATCAAATCACATAACTATTACTTGTTAGCTAGGATTTAACCATAATCATTTAAATATTTCATGCATGTAGTATAGCATCTAGCATTGTTCAAATTCTTTCCTTTGCATTTGTTGCATTGTTTTCATTTCTTTCCAATTGCTTGTATTTGTTATTTCTTTTTTTCCAACTATCGTTTATGTACTGTTACTAACATGTCTGTTGTGCAGTTGTTCCAAGAACATGTAGCAGTGTTGTCAATGAATAACATAGGCCATAGTAACATAAGGAACCAATACTTCATAAGTCCAAACCATAGCCAATAAAAACAAGATCTCATCAACCATGTAATTCGTTTCAAACATCATCACAAACATCAAATATTAACAGATCTAATCTCCAATCTACAAGGGGGTCCCACCTACCAATATTATTTATCTTTTATAGTAATAGGCTTTAGCAACACTTTGCGAACAAAACTTCGTTGCAATTTTAATCGTCAACAAACTGGTGACTCCATAGGGAAATTTATGTTCAACAAGTTTAGAACTCAGAACTTATGGTTCCGCAGACCAAGAAAAGAAGGTTAAGAAGATATAACCAGAATAATTATGCAACAGGAGGAAGTGAGCGGATTTAATGGAAAGATGACCGGGAAATTGGGAATAATTCATGAAAAGTGTTAAGTATGAGGAGTTCTACCACTGTATGCATAATCATTCAACCAAACTCTTCTCTTAACTTCAAGGAAAAAAACTTTTAGACTTGCTCTTAAAATCTCAATGGATGAAGAAATGGAAAGAGGAAGCGAGAGATAACCAATTCTTTATAAGACAACAGTGGAAATATATAACAATTTCAAGGGTGACTTCGGAGGAAACATCATAACAACTATGTAAGATTGATTTTTATTGACTAACAATGCTTTGCAGGAGTGTCATTGTGGCAAAATTGATCCAACATCTTGTTTTTTACTGAAATAAAAAAGATGTCAAAACAAAAAATCTAACAGAATAAAATGCAGAAAATTAAAATAGGAGAAATAAAGTGACAGAAAAGTAGAAGCAGTAGAAAAAGCTTAAAACATAAAACATAAAACAACTATTGTAAGCAGAAAAATAGCGAAAAACTGAAAACAGAGCTATACTACTAAAATACAGAAAATCCAGACAACGTTAGTGCTTTTCAAGTTGGTTCCACGTAATGCTTTAAGTGAGAACCGTTAGTTCTGTAGGAAAACAATCGCTCATGTAAATCCTTTAGAATGTAAGAATTTGTACCTAAGAAAAAAATGATCTTGAAAGGACCCAACCATAATTTTTGAAATTTTGAATGTCTTCCCCTACCAGCATGAGTTGAATCCCATAGCAGAACTTTTTCATTGACCTTAAACTTGACAGCCTTGACACTCTTCTTGAAATACTTCTTAAGAGTTTGTTGTTTCCTTTTAATATTATCCAAAGAAAACATCCTTTGTTCTTCCAAGGCTAGTAATGCATTTACCCTTTGTGAAACATCTGAATAATTTAATTCTTCGATCTGTAGCATCAACCTTAAGGAAGAAAGTTCCAGCACAGTTGGCAAGAGGGCTTCTTGATCATAAACTAGATGAAAAGGAGTATAACCAGTGCTTACCTTGGTGATAGTTTGATCTTCCCAAAGGGAATAGGTGAGGAGAGTGTGCCACTGATGAGGTTTATCTTCAATGAGCCTTTTGACGATTCTTACCATATTTTTGTTGGTAGATTCGGCCTACCCATTTCCTTGGGGGTAATAAGATGATGAGGTGAAATGTTTAAACCCCAACTTGGCTAGAAATTGAGTCAACTTAGCAGAAATGAAAGAGGGGCCATTGTCTAAAATAATCTCTAATGGAAGACCAAATCTAGAAAAAATATTGTTTTCAAGAAAAGAAATTACCTGATCATCTGTGGAATGCTTAAATGGGATAGCTTCAACCCATTTTGTAAAATATTTTGTGGTCGTCAAAATAAAAACTTGCCCAGCTGAAGAAGGAGGATTAATAGGACCAATAAAATCCAATCCCCACTTTGAAAAGGGAAAATCCGGTAGGACAGGTTGTAAAGGCATGGCTGAAAGGCATTCTTTCCTAGCAATTTTTTGGCACTTGTCACAAGACCTCAAAAATACATAAGAGTCACGAAAGATTGAAGGCCAATAGTATCATTTTCTAATAATCTTGAAAGCTGTAGTTTTAGCGGAAAAATGACCTCCTACATGAATGATAGAATTTGATGAGCCATGAGACTCTTGCAACATTTTTTGTGCATCTTCATTGTTTACACAATGAAGTAACGCACCATCAACAAATCTTCAAAATAAGAAGTCTCCTATAATGACATATCTTGCAAATTCAAGACATAGTCTTCTCCTTTTATGAGTGTTTAAGTTTTCTGGACATATTTGGTTATGTAAATAATAAACCAAATTCTTGTACCAAGGATGTTTAGACACAGGAAGGATTTGATCGTTAATGTAAAAGAGAACTGAAAGGGAACTATCTTCTTCATCAATTTCTTCACCATTCTCAGCATGCTAAGCCAAGTGAAGGGTTAGGTCACGTCCCTCGATAGTGGTAGAGGTCACGATATTCAAATCATGCTCCTGGATCTTGGCAAGCCAATGTGCAATCTTTCCTGAAAGATAAGTCTGCGAGAACAAAAACTTGACATCAGGTAAAGGGACCTTTACCAACATATGCTTACCTAAGATTTAGTGGCGAAACTTTTCAATGGCCTTAACAAGAGAGAAAACATGTTTCTCAATAAAATAATATTTAAATTCATCATCAGATAAACTTTGACTCATGTAAGCCACTGGTTTTTCATTTCCTTGGTCATAATTTTGCATGAGGAGAGTAGAAACTGCCTCCTCGGTAGCATTAGTATATATCATGAATTCCTTTTCAAAATCCAGCTTCGCCAAAACCTGTGCAGAACTGATTTCTTTCTTAATCCCTTCAAAATAATTTTTGACATCATCTGTCCAAGAAAAAGAATTATCTTGCTTAAGTAGATTATGAATTGGCTTGACCATCACCACAAAATCTCGAACAAACCTATGGACGAAGTTAATAACCCCCATAAGGGCTTGAACTTCTTTCTTGGAAGTGAGAGAAGGAAGATTAAGGATAGCAACAATCCTTTCAAGATCAATTCTTATTCCTGAATTGAATAGTATGTGTCCAAGGATATTTCCCTCGGTAACACCAAAAATGGACTTGGAAGGATTTAGAGAAATGCCAAATTTCCTACATCGCATGAGAACTTTTTGTTGGACAACTGAGAGGGGGGATGAATCCGTTTTTACTGTGCTTAAATGATTATGCCCATTTTAAACTCTTTACAAAACACTCAATGATGATCACAATGATGCATGGAAGTAAGCAATAAAATATTAAACATCAATCACACACGTGAAATATATAGAGATAGATATTTCCTGAGGAAACCCATAAAGGGAAAAGCCTTTTCTTCTTGATATGATAAGTAATCTTTATTTTCTTTACATTATTATTCTTATGATCTTCAACTCCTCTTGAGGCTACAACCTTTGTTTTACAAGCAACAACTTGTTGAGAGCACCAACTCTTTGGTTTCTCTAGCGCCCACTAGAAGGAAGAACCAACTCCCTGAGTGTTCCAACACCAACTGGATGGAAGCACCGACTTCCAATCACACAAGAACCAACCTGTATAATAGAGAACAATAGTTCTCCCTTGCACCACCCTGCCACCCTGGTTTTTCTGGCTGCAACCATATGGAAGCTACAATTCCCCGTGTTCAAGCACCCACTTTAAACTCTGAGGACACCAGTCCTCCCTAGCACCTCCCTACCACCCTGAAATATAAATCTTTGCTTTTCATAAATTTATCACGGTGATACAACATTTATATATGGCTTACCAGTCTCATCATCATTCTGCTACACTTCTCTGCTCTGCCTGCATCAGTGTCTTTTTGCACATATATTCCTTGTGCTTTTTGTTCCTTTGCCTTTTATGCTCTGTGCACCATCTCTCTTCTATGCACTATGCCTCTGCATGCTCTTCATTGTGTCACAGTTCTTCCCTATGGATTGTTCACTACATCTCTTCCTCACTTCTGCATAGCTAACTCCCAGACCCCATTTACTTCTCTGTTATGCATATTTTTCTCACATCGAGTCATCTACCTGATCATCATGACAACTCTTCATCTTCTTTGGTGGTTTGCACCATGTGTTCATCATTAGTGAGCATTATGTTAAGATTCCTTAGGTTCTCTAGTAGTCGAAACTCTTCTTCTTCTCTGCCAGTTATAGCCAGTCAATTATGGATTCTTTGGCTTATAAGCCACTTCCTTCATGTGATCACTGGTGGTGACCATATGCATGGGCTTAATAAGTGCTTGAGTGCCTATCAATTCAACGGACATGATTCATTCTCCTAAAATGGACGACTGTCGTAACTTCAACACTTTTCCCTTCAAAGCTTTTGGGTTTCAAACCTTTCAAAACTTCCGAATTAGAATTCCCGAACAGATCGGATGGTTCACATTACATCTCGGAACCAGATCAATGATTAGCGTTAATCCTTACAGTCATCCTTCATTGCTTAATCCAACGGTCATGAATTAATCAAACAGTGAGATGTATGGCCACCTTTTACTCTGCGACATCATCTGTTATGCTAACGATATCCTTCCACTGTGTCTTGATCAATGGTTGAGAGTGCACCTGTCATCATATCGATGGATTATATCTCCTTCGGGTCTTCGGACTTCGGATATTTCAAGTCTCAACCCATTCTTTCCTCCGGAGTGATCACCTACTTGGTAAGTTATAAACGGTGGAGTCTAATTGCTATCGGTCAACGCTTACACTTAAACTATCCTTCCACTGTAGTAAATCAACGAACAAGAATGCTCCCGAGGTGATCTTTCAGATCATACGTCTCGTGTCCACTTCAGGTCTTCGACATTCAGGACTTCAGGTCTTTGGGTGAGTGTCGGTGGTAAAACTCCCCAAGCAAAACTCTTGGAGTGACGTAACTCTTGTGTCACTTGATGATGTGTCATGAACCGATCAGTTGCCACATGTCACTCTGATTCATGATTTGTACATACTTGAAATGTTGATTTCAACTTGACACTTGTCATTCTCTGACTGTGCCATGTGTCCTTGATGATGTAGACTGCTGACGTGGTCTGTTGACATGGAATTGCTAACCTGGTATGCCATATTCCCTTTTTCTAACGTGGTTTGCTGACCAACAACCCTGATCCAACGGTCCTCATTTGTCCTCCAAATCCGACGGACATTATTCATTTCGGATTTATGGGCTTTGGGTATTTCACATTTCAAAAATTCCTGAGTGTAACCTCCTCGCAACTTTAGATCCAAAGTGAATGTTGCTCATTCGATCAGGATCTTGGATCGATGGCTTGATCTTTCTACGATGAAACTTTGCTAGCTTATCCTGTCCTTCCACTCGAAATTGATCCGATGACTGATGAAAATTCGCATTTCGGGAATTTCAAGTCTCAAACTTTCCTGAGTGTAACCTCCTTGCATCTTTAGACCCAAACTAAATGTTTTTCATTGATCATGTTCTCAGATTGACGGCTCTATATTTCTGCGATGCAGATTTGATGGCTTATCCTATCCTTCCACTTGAAAGTGATATGACGGCTAACAAGAATTCACATAATCAAATTCTCAAACATTTTTTCTCACTTATCCTGTCCTTCCACTAAAAAATGATCCAATGGTTGTGAAGTTTCTTAAAACAGATCCATGATCAAGAATGATTGTGCAACCACAATCTGCGAGTGTTTTAACTCATCACCCAACTCCGCAATGGGAAGATGTGCGCTATTGGTGAGTTAACCACAATCGTTGATCTTCGAAGCTATAAGATCAGACGGTCTTGACTAATTGTGGTATGGGAACAAGCACGATGTTTAATTCTCCTTTCAATCTCTGCAATTCATCCCTGTCGTATATTTGGCGATTGTGCATCTGACGGTCACAATTTAATATGACTTAAACGCATTATTTTTTGGATCAACCGAAGTCGTAGATATTCGAAGCTATGAGATATGATGATCTAGACGGATTGTGGGATTGTAACTGGTGAGTATTTTAATTCTTCTTTCGCTCCTTGCAATGCATCCTTATCGTTGATCTGGCTTGCATATCTGATGGTATTGATTTGATCTGAGTTTTATTGCACCATCTTTTTTGATCTTTTGATATTCATTCATTAACTCTCCTGAGCTTTAATGTCCATTCGCTTCCTTTCGCTTTGCCTTTTGTTCTTTCCATCAATGACAAGCACACTCCTTCCTGCCAAACCTGCCAACAATCTCCCCCTTTGGCATTGATGGCAACCCTCAAAGGCTGCACTAGACGGCTTGGACCTCAAATTGTAGCATCCAGACCATTCCTTTTCTCACCCTTTGACATCAATGTCAAAGTAAACATGCCCCCCCTGAGTTGTTGCAATAATTTTTAGAGGTATTAGATATTCAACCAACACATACTCCCCCTGACAGGATGGAATCGCTTAGGTGAAAGTAGGGATGACACCCAGCTTCTGACGAATATATTCAAAAGGTGTATTGGCTAGGAGTTTAGTAAAGATGTCCGCAATTTGTTCTGTGGAAGGAATATAATTCAACTGAACAACTTTGTTTGTAACCTCCTCTTTGAGAAAATTATACTTTATTGGGATATGTTTCATCTTTGAATGGAGAACGGGATTCTTCGAGACACTAATGGCATTGGTGTTATCACAGTGAAGTGGAATTGTATCATTATAAGTTACCTTCAAATCTGCAAGAGTTTATAACATCCATAAAATCTGAGTGCAACAAGTACAACATCAATGTACTCTGCCTTTGTAGTTTATAAAGAGATAGATCCATGTTTTTTGCTGAGCCAAGCTACTAATGAATCAGCTAAGAATAATGCACCTCCATTGGTGCTCTTTCTCTCATCCAAACAGTTTTCCCAATCAACATCTGAATATGCAGTTAATTGTAAGTTCTGATTTCTAGGATACCAAAGACCATAAGCCATTGTACCCTTCAAATATTTGAATATCCTCTTGATAGCTGCTAAAAGACTTTGTTTAGGGTCATCCTGATAATGACCTACCATTCCAACAGCCTGCATTATATCAGGACAGGATGTTGTGATGTACAAAAGACTGCCTATCATTGATCGATATGGTCTTTGATCAACATCAGGTGAAATATCATCTTTACTTAGCTTGCAACCAACCACCATAGGTGTACTGATAGGAGAGGAATATTCCATCTGAAACCTCTTTAACATCTCTTTCAAATACTGTTCTTGAGAGATAAATATCCCTTTAGAACTCTGATTGATTCATAAACCAAGAAAATATGATAGTTTTCCCATCATGAACATCTCAAACTCAGTCTTTCTTGAACCCTTTGTCCTGTAGAAATTTGTCCAGTCTGTGATACCAGGCTCATGGTGCCTGTTTCAGTCCATATAATTCCTTTTTCAACTTACAGACATAGTTAGGATTATATTTCAGTGAGAATCCTTCAGGTTGCTCCATGTATACTTCTTCTTCTAGGTCTCCATTAAGAAAATATGACTTAACATCTGTCTAATATAATTTAAAGTTCTTATGACATGCATAGGCCAGAACCATTCTGATGGCTTCCAATCTTGCCACTGGTAAAAAAGTTTCATCAAAATCTTGTCCTTCAACTTGTGCATACCCCTTACAGACCAATCTGGCTTTATTCTTAACAATTTGTCCTTGTTTATTTATTTTATTCTTAAACACCCATTTGGACCCAATTACATTCGTATCTATAGGTCTAGGAGCAAGCTCCCAAGTAATGTTCTTCTCAATCTGATCTAGTTCCTCATTCATTGATTTTAATCAATTTTCATCTTCACTGGCTTCATTGAATTTCTTGGGTTCCACCATGGATATGAAGGCTATATGTGATTTCTCAGTGTTTTTTATTATCCTTCTCCTGGTTTGTACACCTTAGTCTTTCTCACCAATTATCTGACTTGCAGGATGATTCTTTTGAGTAATCCTAGAGGAAGGATTTGATGTTGTCTGTTGATTTGAGTATGCCTGAGTATTTGCATATTAACCTGACTTAGAGTCTTCTTGTTCTAATTATTGGACATGTTTATCTTCAACTTCAACTATACCCTCTGTCGTTGATTCAATATTTCTCTCCTCTCTTACTGGGACTCCTTCATCAACTTTTATGCTAATACAATCAACCAATTTATGCAACCTCTTATTATAGCATCTGTATCCTTTACTATTTGTAGCATACCCTAAGAATATGCCTTCATCATCCCCATCATCATACTTGCCAAGGTTTTCATTATTATTCTTTATGTAGCACTTACTCCCAAATAATTTGAAGTGTTTGATTGTAGCAGGTCTTCCATGCCACAGTTCATAAGGTGTCTTGTCACTATGTGGTCCAAGATGAGATTTGTTAAGAATGTGGATTGTTGTGTGTATTGCTTCTACCCAGTGGGTTTGACCAATGTTCTTCTCATTCATCATTGACCTAGCCATTTGTTGAACTGTTCTATTTTTCCTCTCAACTACTCCATTTTATTGTGGAGTTCCTGGGATTGTGTATTCTCTTTTGATCCCATGTTTATCACAGAATTCCTTGAAATAACTTGACATAAATTCTCCTCCTCTGTATGATCTTACAACCTTTAATCTGTTGCATGTTTGATTCTCAGTTAAAGCCTTAAATATTTTAAATTTCTCAAATTCTTCAACTTTTTCTTTGAGAAAAGCAACCCAAGTGAGTCTGGAGTAATCATCAATGATGAGAATGAAGTAGTTTCCCTTCCCTATGCCTTCCTGTCTTAATGGTGCACATAGATCCATATGAACTAATTGGAGTGGTTTCTCGTTGAAGTATAGTTCTTGGATTTAAACTGTGTCCTATTTATCTTTCCTACTTGGCAGGGTTTACACACAGAATCTTGTGGCTTTGATATTCTTGGAAGATATTTTATTGCCTCAAGACTTTTGAGCTTGATTAAGTGGTCAAATTTTAGATGTCCAATTCTCTTATTCCATAACCAACTCTCATCATGTTTTCTTAGATGACACTCTTCTCTATCTTCTTTCAAAACATATACATTATTATCTGTCCTTATTCCTTTATCCACCACTTGTCCCGAGTTTATAGACTTTATCTTACAATCCTTGGAAGTGATCACCACTTCACATCCTCTATCACACATTTGACTTACACTAAGAAAATTATGTTTCAACCCATCTACAAGAAGAATATCCTGGGATTTTCCTTTACCATTACTCAAACTCACCATCCATTTACCCTTGATTTTACCTGGTTCATCATTTCCAAAGGTTACATTTCCTATTTTTCTTTTACTTATAGACATAAACTTATCCTTGTCTCCAATCATGTTCTTGGAACATCCACTGTCTATATACCAGGGGTCCTTTTGCTTTTGAGTTGAAAGTACTAGACCACATTTTTCACTATCTTTCTTTTTCCATGTGTTGGCATTTCTAGCTAAAGGATTTATCCTTGGATCTGCCTTGTACTTCTTCAGATGGAAATTTGCAGCTTTGTGGCCAAAGTTATGACAGTGATAATATTCGAGCTCATTGTTCAGTAGGTCAAAGTGATTGGTGCTATATTGTCTATTCATTGGCTTCTTAGTTCTATGTTGTAAGGATTGTTTATTTCTTGACCTCCCCAGATGCATGCCTCTAAACGTAATTTGACAATTTGCAATCTTATGACCAAAATTAGAACAGTAAAAACAATAGCCATAGAATATATTTTGGTACCTTAAGGATGGCCTTCTTCTTGGAATTTTTTTCTCCATCTTCTGATCTCTTTGTTTTTTTATCAAGGATCATCTTGTCTTTATTAGCTTTTGGTGACAGAGTACTCTCATGGTCTGATTGTCTGCTAACTTGGAACTTGGTCATCTGTATTGGCTCTTTGCTTTCTATTTGTTTGTTGCTTGAACCATTTACATAACCTAAACTATTCTTCAACAGAGGAGATCTCTGTTTGCTCAGAATGTCGTTAAGTTATGTTGTATCTTTAACGCTTGGAATATTTTGGAGATACAATGTTTTAAACTTCTCCATCTCTTTTCTGTTTTTTACTACCTCTTCTTCCAAGGCTTCACATCTTTCCTTATTTTCTTATAGTTTTTGTTTCAAAATGTCCTCTATTTTCTTTGCCTCTTCTAATTCCACTTTTAGCAGGGCAAATTCTGCATCAAGTCCTTTATTGTCTTTCTCGAACTGTATCAACAATTGTTTTTTCTTTTTCTTCTTAGATCTGAGTCTAGCAATTTCTTCTAGAGCACTGATCAGTTCTCCTTCCAAGTCAACCACAACTTCTTCATTGTCAACATAACTTCCTGTGCCTTTATTATCATAATCCTCTTTGGACATAATAATAAAGTCATTAATATTATCTTCACAGGAAGAGTCACTATCTGTATCTTCTAAAGAGTCATCATTGTTTACACATAGACTTTTGTTTTTACCAAATCTCTTGGGTTTGTACTTCTTTTCACCTTTAGAATTATGATCATGTTTATTGTGTGGGCACTTAGATGCAAAGTGACCTACATTTCCACAGTTAAAACATTTGAAGGGAAATTTTCCTTGGTACTTCCCTAATCCTTTATTTAGTCTTCTCACAAATTTTGCTTCAATTTCATCAGGCTCAGAATCCTCATTCTTATCTGCTATAAATGATGCTTCTCTAGAGGTGAGTTTATCTTTACCTATCCTCATTTCATATGAAGTCAACATTCCTAGAACTTGATAAAAAGGCATATTTTTTAGATCGTTAAGTTCTTCTATAGCAGAGACCTTTGGGTTGAACCTATCTGGAAAAGATCTTAAAATATTCTAGAATAAAAATACTTCTTCAAACTTCTCACCAAGAATATTCATGGAATTCACTAGTTCTTCAACTCTCAGAAAGTACTTCCCAACAGTTTCATCTTCTTTCATCTTTAGTTGTTCAAACTGTAATCTGTAGGTTTGAAGTGTGGCATGCTTTACCTTCTCATTACCTTCATAAGTAATAATGAGTTTGTCCCACATTTCTTTGGTAGAATCTAAGTGCATAACTTTTACAAATTCTTCTTCTTCAAGCCCACTTAGAATAGCATTCATAGCCTTAGCATTAAAGATAAATTCTATCTTGTCATCCTTAGAAGCTAGTACAATTGGTTTTACATAACCAGTCTCAACCACATCCCATACATATGCACCTAAATCCATTATGTAGGTTCTCATCCTCACTTTCCAGAAGGTAAATTTAGTTCCATTGAACATGGGGGCCTTGTTGGTTGAAGTTCCTTCATGAATAGCCATGTTTAAGCTCTAGGATCTACCCTTAGATAAAAGGGACCCACTCTGATACCAATTATTGGACAACTGAGGGGGGGGGGTGAATCAATTGTTACTGTGCTTAAACGATTATGCCCATTTTAAACTCTTTACATAACACCCAATGATGATCACAATGATGCAGGGAAGTAAGGAAGATAATATTAAACATCAATCACACACATGAAATATATAGAGACAAATATTTCTTGAGGAAACCCATAAAGGGAAAAACCTCTTCTTCTTCATATGATAAGTAATCTTTATTTTCTTTACATTATCATTCTTATGAGCTCCAACTCCTCTTGAGGCTACAACCTTTGTTTTACAACTTGCTGAGAGCACAAAATCTATGGTTTCTCTAGCACCCACTAGAATGAAGCACCAACTCCCTGAGTTTTCCAGCACCAACTGGATGGAAGCATCGACTTCCAATCACACAGGCACCAACCTGTATAACATAGAACAATAATTCTCCCTTGCACCACCCTACCACCCTGGTTTTTCTGGCTACAACCATATGGAAGCTACAACTCCCTATGTTCAAGCACCCACTTTAAACTCTGAGGACACCAGTCCTCCCTAGCACCTCCCTAACACCCTGAAATATAAATATTTTCTTTTCATAAATTTATCACAGTGATACAACATTTATCTATGGCTTACCAGTCTTATCACCGTTCTGCTACACTGCTCTACTTTGCCTACATTAATGTCTTTTTGCGTGTATATTCCTTGTGATTTATGTTCCTCTACCTTTTATTCTTTGTGCGCCATCTCTCTTCTATGCACTATTCCTCTGCATTCTCTTCATTGTGTCATAGTTATGCCCTATGGATTTTTCACTACATCTCTTCCTCACTTCTACATAGCTAACTCCAAAACCCAATTCACTTCTTTGTTCTTCATCTTTTTCTCACGTCGAGTCATATACTGGATCATCATGACAACTCTTCATCTTATCTGGTGGTTCGCACCATGTGTTCATCATCAATGAGAATTATGTTGAGATTACTTAGCTTCTCTAGCAGTCAAAACTCTTCATCTTCTCTATCAATTACAAACAGTCAATTATGGCTTCTTTGGCTTCTAAGCCCCTTCCTTCACATGATCACTGGAAGTGACCATACGCCTGGGCTTAATGAGTGTTTGAGTGCCTATCAATTCAATGACCACGATTCATTCTCCTGAAATGGATGACTGTCGTAACATCGACACTTTTCCCTTCGGAGCTTTTGGGTTTCAAACCTTTCGAAACTTACAAATCAGAATTCCCAAACAGATCGGACAATTCACATTACATCTCTGAACCAGATCAATGATTAGTGTTAATCCTTACAGTCATCCTTCATTGCTTAATCCAATGGCTATAAATTAATCAAACAATGAGATGTATGGCCACCTTTTACTCCGCGACTTTGTCTATTATGCTTACGCTATCCTTCCACTATGTCTTGATCAATGGTTGAGAGTGCACCCATCATCAGATCAATGGATGATATCTCCTTCGGGTCTCCGGACTTCGGATATTTCAAGTCTCAACCTGTTCTTTCCTACGAAGTGATCACCTGCTTGATAAGTCATAAACGGTCGAGACTGCTTGTTGTCGGTCAACGCTTCCACTTACACTATCCTTCCACTGTAGTAAATCGATGGACAAGAATTCTCTCGAAGTGATCTTTCAGATCGGACGTCTCGTGTCCACTTCTGGTCTTCGACATTTGGGACTTCAAGTCTTTGGGAAAGTGCTTGTGGTAAAAATCCCAAAGAAAAACTCCCGGAGTGACGTAACTTTTGCGTCACTTGATGATGTGTCATGAGCCGAGCAGCTTCCACGTGTCACTTTGATTTGTGATTTACACGTACCTGAAATGCTGATTTCAACTTGAAAATTGTCGTTCTCTGACTGTGCCACGTGTCCTTGATGATGTATACTACTGACATGGTCTGTTGATGAGGACTTGTTGATGTGGTCTGCCATATACCCTTTTGCTGACGTGGTTTGCTGACCAACAACCCTGATCCAACGGTCCTCATTTTTCCTCCAAATCTAACGGACAATATTCATTTCGGATTTCCGGGCTTCGAGTATTTCACATTTTAAACATTCCTGAGTGTAACCTCCTCGCAACTTTATATCCAAAGTGAATGTTTCTCGTTTGATGAGGATATTGGATCGACGGCTCGATCTTTCTACGATGCAACTTTTCTAGCTTATCTTGTCCTTCCACTCAAAATTGATCCGACGGCTGATGAAAATTCGCATTCCGGGAATTTCAAATCTCAAACTTTCCTGAGTCTAACCTCCTCACATATTTAGACCCGAACTAAACATTGTTCTTCGATCATGTTCTCATATTGACGGCTCGATCTTTCTATGATGTGGAGTTGTTGGCTTATCCTATCCTTCCACTTGAAAGTGATTTGACGGCTAACGAGAATTCACATAATCGAATTCTCAAACATTTTTCTCACTTATCCCGTCCTTCCACTAAAAAATGATCCAACGGTTGTGAAGTTTCTTAAAACAAATCCACGATCAAGAATGATTGCACAACCACAATCTGTGAGTGTTTTAACTCGTCACCCAAATCCGCAATGGGAAGATGTGCGTTATTGGTGAGTTAACCACAATCGTTGATATTCAAAGCTATAAGATTGGACGGTCTTGACTAATTGTAGGATGGGAAAAAGCACAATGTTTAATTCTCCTTTCAATCTTCGCAATTCATCCCTGTCATAGATTTGGCGATTGTGCATCCAATGGTCATGATTTAATATGACTCAAATGCATTGTTTGTTGGATCAAACACATTCGTAGATATTCGAATCTATGAGATTTGATGATCTAGATGGATTGTTGGATTGTAACTGGTGAGTATTTTAATTCCATTTTCACTCCCCACAATGCATCCCTACCATTGATCTGGCTTGTATATCTGATGGTCTTGATTTGATATGAGTTTTATTGCGCCATCTCTTCTGAGATTTTGATATTCATTCATTAACTCTCTTGAGATTTAATCTCCATTCACTTCCTTCTGCTCCACCTTCTATTATTTCCATCAATGACAAGCACACTCCTTCCTTCCAAACCTGCCAACACTTTTCTCAGATGACCAAAATGATTTGATCGAATTTTAGAGTATATTGTTAAGTCGTCAAGGTAGATCTGAATGATCTTACCGATCAAATCGTCAAAAGATAATTTCATATCTCTTTGAAATGTGGCACCTGCATTATATAAACCAAAAGGCATACATTCATATGCAAAGGTACCCTAATGAGTAATAAAGGTGGTTTTATATTTATTTTCCCATTTTACCTTGATTTGATTGTAACCGGAAAAACCGTCAAGTAAGGACATCATTTGTGACCCTGCAAGCTACTGCAAAATCATTTCCATGCTATGGAGAGGGAAGTGATCTTTAATAATAGCTCGATTTAGTGTGCAAAAATCAACACACAATCTTATCTGACCATTTGTCTTCCGAACAGGAACCAGATTTGAAACCCATTTAGAATACTTGACCGGAAAGATGATTCCAGCCTTCAAGAGTTTTTCCAACTCCTTTCGAATAGTTACCTCTAACGCGGGGTTAATAGTTCTTTTCTTCTACCTGAATGGTTTTATGCCTTCTTGAGTAGGGATGGCATGTTGTATAAGTCCAGGATCAAAACAATGATATCCTCATAAGCCAAGCAAAAGCATCTTGAAATTCACCAAGCAGCTTGGAAAACTTCGTTCTCTCTTCGTCTGAACATTTGGCACCTATTTTGACATTATTTGGAGTCTCGAGTGTTGCAATGTTCAAGGAGATGGTTTCACCCACCTTCCTTCTCAACTCATATTCTTTCTGTTCCTCCTTGTTTCCTACATCACTCAAAGAAAATGAGCTCTCTAGAGGAGTCAAGACTTTAGGAATCTTGTTATCTTCTATGGATATAATCTCCTTAGGATTAAAAGGTTCATTTTGGATGAAATCACAAATGCTCACATTGTTAGGGAATACCTTCCAAGACTCTATATTTTTGGGTATATGTGGATGATACAGAGATTAGAAGGTACAATTTTTTCTGTGTGGTAGAAGTTGCCAGGTTGGAGAAGCTAAAAAAACAGTTGAACAATCAACCATTGAGTTTAGTTCCCTCTTTACATGAGTCATATTGAAAGATAATAGGTTTGAGATAAGTGCCCAAACAATTTGGGTGTATCATTTCATCAACTTGTTGCTAGGGTAATAAATCTGACGTACAAGGTTAACAACAAGCTTGGAATCCCCAAAAACTGAAAGGTGACCACATCCAAGATTATAGGCGTTTCAATGCCTAATAATAAAGCTTCAGATTCAATGACATTGTTTGTGCAAGCAAACTCCAATCTATAAGAAAAGTTATGGATTTTTCCCATAGGAGAAATCAAGACAATACCGGCTCCATTACCTTCATTAGAGCATGAACCATCAAAGTGAATGTGACACATACCATCATCTAAATTGATTTGTTCAAAAGGAATATTATCTTCCTCATCAAATATGGAGTACACTCCTAGGTCCTCTTCGATATAGTTTACATTATGTTGTGGGACACTCTCTATGTAAGGTGATATCCTTCCCTCTCTAAGGACTATAATGTTTTTATTGTCTTGAGGAAGGAACAAATGTGTTCTGTCGAGTAAGAGGTAAACACCCGTTACGACTTGCCAATCTCTTCCCAAGATGATTGAGTAATTTCTTACTGGCATATAAATTACCTGAATACTAAGGGTTGTCCTTATTTCAAGGTGGGCGCACAAAACTGAGGTCACATATTTAATCTCACCTATGGTCGGTTGTTGTACACTATTATAGGAGAGCATATTTCTGGCATTTTCATTTGTACAAGACAAGCCTAGATCTTCCATAATAATCTGCGACATCACACTTGGGCTGAACCGCCATCAATGAGGCAAAAATGGACAATCTTATCCATAATATTTACAGAAATATAAAAAGGGGGATTGTTTACAAGGTATCTATGGTTATGTACACCTACTTTATATACAGATGAGTCCTCTTTGTTTACCTCTTCAGAGAGGTTGTCTACAACGGAAGATTTTCCTTCCATGAATTGTTTCAGATGCCTCTGTTGTTTAGGGATGGAAACCATGTCTAAAAGGGTTGCATCTTCTTTGATGTTGGCCAACTGATTCAAGATATTTTATTTGTAAGAGGGGGGAGGAGGAATGATTCCTTGACTCTCAGTAACTTTAGGAACCTGGGGAGTAGCAGCGGGTGAGGATGAGCTAGGGGTAGAAGAATTGCAGGGATAATCAAATTTTCCCTTGGGAGCATAGGCTTTGTTCCTAATGTTGATGACCATGACATCTTTTGGCTCTGCAAAATCTAGGACAACAATAGTATATTCTGGTCTTTTACCAAATATCTTATCTCTGGCACTCTTCTTTACCTCACATGTGGTTTCTTTGTGGTGTTCCTCACAAAAGTTACACCAACTCCGAGGCAGGATAGCTTTAGGCTGAAAAATGTTTTCAACCAGATTTCTAAAGGGGGGTGTAGAACAAGATGAAGCTCCAGGGGTGAGAGGGGAGACAGTACCCTTCCACTCAAATGCTATCATACAGTTTTTCATATCTTGTACTAGTTGTAAGAGAGAGGACATGTTTGTCTATCTAACTGATTCTCCCTGGGGAAGATTAGTTTTTTCAAGTTGTTCTTCATACTATGAACAAGCATGCAAAGTGGAACCGAGATTATAAATGGATTTTTCTTCAAGCCTATGATGGTAGGGGGAAGGCAATACATTGTAATAATGCATGAAAGAGGCTTGGTTTTGAGGGTGGATACATTCAAGGATTTGATTGTATAATTTGGTGAAACACAAGTTGAAATACTTGATGGTCTCACCATATTTATAGGTGAAGTTATTGTATTCCCTTAACTTCTCAGTGGGGCCTTTAGATTTCCCATAAGTTGATTGGAACCACTAGATTAAATCCTCCCAAGTAGACAGAATATTAGGAGGAAGATCAAAGAAGTTGGTTGCAACCTTTCCTTCTAAGGAATTGACGAATAAGCACATGAAAGTATCATTGTCGTTGGCCCCTATGTTATGACAAGCATTGGAAAATGCCACCAGGTGTTTGTTTGTACTGACAGTGTTATTTCCTGAAAACTTAGGCAAGTTCTCTTTAAACTTCGAAAGTGGACGAGTATCAGGTGCTAGGTTTTGAGGAGAGGACACATGCCATGGTGTGGTTGTGTCATCTTCTTCGAATTGAAAAATCCCATACTTTCTAATGACTTTTGAGGGGTTTGTAGTGGATTGGATAGGGATATGGCGCCTACATAAGATACCAATCACTGATGATGATGAAGATTGAGAAGAAGGAGCACTTTCAGTGCCACTAGAGCCACCACTAGATGTCATCTTGTGGATTATATATGAGGGAAAGAAAGAAGAGATGGATGAATCAGATAAATTTCTCCTTAGAAAACTTTGTTGGGAAGACAACACAACGTTCCTTCTTCCTATTTCAGCAATAGGATTGATTTTAGGTGACATGCCTCTTCTTCTTCTAGAAGAACGAGAGTCTAAGGACACGAAATAAAGGCCAAAACTTTGAAGAAACAAAATGGTTATTGTTGATTTCTAGGTTGTCTATGTCTAGCTTCCAATTGTTCTTGAGCACTAATATCTAGTTCAATTGCTTCCCAAGAATGGTTAAGCTCAGCATGAGTGTTAGCGGTGTCTAAGATGGTATTAAACAGATTCAAGGCAATGTTGGTTTGATCTTGAAGGTCGGGCTCAATATTGGGTTTCCTTGCAACATGAACAGTCATTAAAAAAATAGACAAAGAATCAATATCAGAAAAAGAAAGATGTATCGATGAAAATCAAGTATAAAAATTAACCAGAGAGATATCGAAGATCTCCCTAGTATGGTCGCCAAATAAATGTTGAGGGAAAGATATGGAATGATCTTACTCAATCATTTTCAGATTCTGCTTGGCTAAAGAAAAATAGACAGGAATATCACCCTATGTTTATAGCCAACAAAAATACCATTCTAACTCACAACTATTAATTAGAAGTGCTTAGGCTAGTCTTTTATCAACAAAAGGCTTGCTAGAAATTTAATTTTTGTGTAATTTTCTGAATATAACAATTGTTGAAATAAATGTAAAGACGGAAGTAAATACACCAAGATGATAATCAAGACATATGAGACATAAATAAATCCTTTATTTAATTCCAATTCACCAAAGTGTCATTTTCTTTACAAAATCTCATACAGAAATCTTGGACCAAAGTCAAACTTAGACATCCCCGATGGAACATACAAAAGAACCTCTGACAAAAAACCAAAACTGAACTCTAAAAGTTGGATCAACTTGCCATAGATTGTTGTCCACTCGACTCTGCACAATAGCCTTTATCAGTCATGAAAACTAATTCACAAACAAACAATTCTACACAAACTATCAAAGATAGATCAACACTTCTGAAAAACAAGTGTCTGAATGATGTGATTCAACCCTGAATATTGTTGTCTACAATAAGACCCTATTATCATAAAAGAGAATTAGGCTTGTGATGAATAATGAATGAATGAAAATTGAACTATATCAACATAAACTCAAAGATCAAACCTTATTATGCTTATTCTTCTATCCCTTTTCATGTTCCTCCCTTTCCTTCTGCTTTTAAACAATTATAATTGGTTGAAGTAGTTGAACCAACTCATTAGTTAAGTTAATTAAAAGACTCAACCAACTTTTAGTTAGGGGGACAAGTAATAATCATAATAAGGGTTATAAATAAATAATAACTAGTAGGTGGGACCCCTTGTGACTCCCTTTAGCTCATAACAATCATAACATAACTATTTAGTTAAGAAAAACACACCTCCTTGTGACTCCCCATCAACATATTCACACTTGACAATTTAGCTTATGATCTTTGAGATTATTTTCAAAAAACATTACTCATATATCCAAAATAAAATATGTTGTCCAAAGATTCCTGAAGTCAACTATCATCAACAATAGATAAAATAAAAACTCAAAAGCCATATCTTCAGGTTTGTGAGGCAATATTTCCCTTGATGGTGCTATCATCTTTTAGTCCTTCTGCACATGCCTTAGGCTATGTGGAATCCTTAAGACTCATCCTATTGATCATATGAGAACAATTGTCCTTACAATGCAAGTGGGAGGACACGAATTTTTGAGAATTATTTGAAGATGTTAAAGGGGCAGTAACAGCCTTCTCTTTGACAGAGGTGTAATAGGCCTCTTTTTTCAGCCTTTTATTTGAATAGATCATCCCTGCATGAATGATTGATTAGAAAATAATCTTTTAAATAATCATACATGACAACTCTTTTAAAAATATGAAATAGATTTTGGCTTAGCAACATATCAGACTCATGCAATTCAATCCATACCAATTGTTAAACTATTTGTCAACAAGCAGGGGGTGAACAAGGGGTACTGGGATATGTGGGGGGTTTGTATTGAGAGAAATATGATATAATGAGGGGGAAGAAAAAGCACGGTTACTACTCAATGACAAAAACAATCAACTGTGATTCAAACCAAAGAAAACATCATTGTAATCCAACCAAAACACTACCACCTACAACTGCTTCAACGTAAAAATTCTCCTGACTGTAATCAATATTAGAACAGGGAGTGAAAAATGAATATGGAAAGGTGAGGGGGTTGTAATTAGTGGAAAACAAAATAATTGTGGGGAAAGAGAGCGAATATTGTCCATAAAATCAATTAAGTAATCCATATAATCATTTTTTCCAAGGAAATACATCGATCGAAGGACCATTGTGATCCAACTAACAACCAATGTGCATAGTCAAACAACTTTGCATGCAGTAACTAGTCCACTGTGCATAATCAAATATTTAACACAATATCATGAAATCAGGACAGTATGCATTCTACAACAAACTGTAAGGGAACTCTATTTTTATTCATTAATATTTGGGAAGTTTCCCAAATGAATACACAGTCAATTTCTCCCACTGTTCTCATCAACTGCTGCCAACCATTCAATCATCAACTGTAGGCATAAAAAATCATGCTTGATTATGTCTCTTAATTCATTTAATAATTAAATTGCATACATAATGGATAGCCAACACAAGGATTCAAATTCATCTTTCAAAGATCTTGTCTTTCCAATTAAACACATTGATAATAAATCATCACTCTGACTCATGCTTTGTTGTGAAGTAAACAACCATTCATCAAAATGCAATTGCATTTTTGTGGCTGTACAGGTCCAAATTTCCTTTGAATCTACACATTCAAAATATTGGGCTATCCATCTAACACGAGACACCAACGACATACCCTACCTCATAATACAATAATCGAATTGCAACAAAGCTATAAAAAACTCTTGTGATTATCATTGAGTTCATAACCCCAAAAAATATCCATAGCATACACAGTGGTAAGCCATACCATAAACACCACGATGCAACATTCTCTTTTGACAATTTTAAACACACGGTTACGGTATCATTAACTCATCTTATTGTTTTGACTTAACAATCAACACAAGGAGATAGCAACAAAATTGCATAAATCAATCAAACTGCAATCCAACCATACCGAGTAAACTCGGGCTCATCCATGATGATGCAGTTGGATAACATGCTTATACAGTGAATGGAACTGTCATAAACACCCTGATTTGCAATGATCATCATGCCATTAGAACACACATTTATTATAAACATTGAGTCATGCTATAGGAATGCCACTCATACCAATGTATTAAGCACGAAAACAATGCCAGGTTACCCATTCAATAAATACGAGGCAACAATTTGAATTAACAGTTCATTCTAATTAACCATGCCAAGCTTATACACTCAATAATAACAATTGCAGTGACTAGATGCTAAACCAACACCATTTTCATACAATCCACTTTGGTCGAGTCGATTAATTACTTATGTCAACAATACATAACAACCAATAGTAAACCCATCATGCAACAACGATCTTCTTTGTCAACCCTCAAACTCAAGATTTAAGGGTTTACCCCATGGCCAACACAAAGAGACTGAGGTCGATTATTCTCAATGGCAAAAACTTCTAGGACCAACGGTGTACATAGAGAGAATGACACAATTTACTTTGTGGTCAGGGTGACAAATCCCATGATAGGAGAGATATGAGAAGAGGATCCAGGCTCCATTTGGGATTTGTAATGACTTAGTGCACGCAGGGTATAACCATCGCGGTTCTCTCAAACAACCAACTAACAACGCTAATAAGAAGCAAAGATGAGAAGAAGCAACATAACCTACTGCACAACCAATAAAATCATGAACAACCCAATGCCCAAAAAATTGCAGAGTGTGACCAGGTATCCCAAACCCATTAAACCCAATAAATGTCGAGACTGGGTATGGTAATATAAAATGTGCGAAGACAACCAATCACTCCATACCAAACGAAAACCCTTCAACTAAACCAACAAGGACGACAGAGAGCCCTTATGGCTACTAACACATCAGGGTGACCAATAACATTGTAACTTCAAACATTTTTGCAGAGAAAACCATCAACACTTCATCCCAAAATCACAATTTCACATAGTTTCCATACTCAAGGAAAACACAACCCAATACATCCGAGCCAATATCCATGTCATAACCAGAGAAGAATCATGGATGAAAAACAAAAGACATACCTGTAATCAAACACCTTAAAATGTGAGTTGGTTGAGCAGTTCCTCTCTGCTAGGAAGTCGGAGCATAACCACGGCAACAAAATTGAGAAATAGCCCGATTAGGGTGGCGGCCAGCGAAGGAGTAAGGGTGACGTGTAGTAAATGCACGTCACCTCCATTCACAGTGCATTAATTCCTTAGTACATTCCAGCGAGCTTTCCATCAACACAATTGTTACAAGGGAAAAACTCTTTATGGCCAAGGGTAAACCACAACAGACAGGTATGACTACAGAAATTAACTCAATTCCAACATATGCTATATAAAATAATGTGCAAGATAAGAAATAGGCCTACCTCGATCCAACGTTTGATGATGTTCCACTGTTGAGAACTTCGACCCAAAGCTTTATACCTACAATAAGTTCTTAACAAATGAGCAGAGCAAGCATATAGTGATGATATAATGGGGTTAGCACATTAGATAGCATAATCCATCAATAAACATTACAAACATTCCCATGGATAATAATCATACATTTTCAATATACCTGTTGAAACAAAGCTTAAATTTTTCGTCCCTAAGGTCTAGATTTTATTTTTAAGTTTCGACTTTCCTCAAAGAAAAATTTCATCATTTCTGAAATTCGCGATACGTTTTTATTTATTTTTAAATAAAGAACGGATAAAGGTTTACAAACATATAAATTTTCCAACACTTTTCGAAAAATGATTTAAAAGGAGTATAATTTTAAATTTGTGAGTTTTTCACTCAAATGTTAAAGAAATCGGGATTCGGGGTTTGCCGTAAACAAATTTAAATGCAAATCAAATTGTGAAACCCCGATCCTCGATATCCCGATACTTTAAGACTTAATTAAAACACAAATTACTTAATTTTCATTTAAGAGCGTTTAAAAATTAAGTTAATCATATCACGATTTCGGGATTCGCGGTTCTATGAGAAGCGTGTTTCTTGTCATCATATTTCCCGAAATCCTGATTTTCGATTTTCCGATTAACGAAACCCCGATACCCGATTTCGCGATACATTTGGTCCTTAAGTAAAGATACGAATTAATCTAATCTCTTCTAAGAATGATTAAGAGTTAAATAATTACATCGCGATTTCGGGATTCACGGTTTTATGAGAAGCGTGTTTCTTGTCATCATATTTCCCGAAATCCCGATTTCCGATTTTCCGATTAACTAAATCCCAAAAAGATAAAATCTCAATTAATTAACATACTAAAAACGTTTTAATTTAAATTAATACATCGCGATTTCGGCAATCGGGTTTCTTCGATGACATATTTTTTCAACATCAAGACTGACGAAACCCTGAAAATCAGGTTTTCAAATTTAACTCAAAATTAACACTAATAATCCACTTTCTAAACATTTTTTAAGTTAATCCTTTTTTGAAGTGTTCATTAATGCATCGTGGTCCGATTAAGTATGTTTCTCTTTTATTTGAAAATGACGAGAAAACCTAAGTACGAACATTAAATGCATATCTCCGAAAATCTTTTCTGCATTACGAGCTTTTATTTTGTGACAGATGTACGATTCTCACTATGTGTAAGATATATTCAAATTAAAAGATCGAACGTCTGTATTTTCATTTCGAAGCTAAGTCTTTTCATCCACTCTCTGTGACAGGTTTTCAAGTTAAACGCAGAGCTATGGCACCCAAAAAAGCATCGAAGAAAAATGAAGACCAACAAGAAGGCGATATTATCTCTGATACTACTCCACACGGCGTACACTCCGTCAAATCGTGGATTGGAATTTCCGAATTGCTGGAGGATGAGCTTAAATATGCAGACCCCGATTCGGAAAATCATATCCGAGACAT
>ML781057.1:452223-463956 GCA_009831015.1 Picea engelmannii
CAAATGAGATACCCGAGGCTCCCAGGATCTTAGTAATTTTTTTGGGAAAATGTGTTCAGTGCGTTGAAACAGAGAAATAAAGTTCGTCAACGCAAACTTAAAACTTTTTTAAATGTTTTTATTAGAATTTTAAAAGAAAATTGTAAACGATTGACATTATTTTATGTAACCGTAATATTAGGGAGTTGGTTAGTTACCAACGTGAAACTTTGAAGAAAAGGTATAAATATAATTTCAAAAGGCTGAGAAATGGCTTCAGAAATTTTGGAGAGAGCCTTTTTTTGTAATATCAGTTTTGAAGTTCATCGCAATATAAATCGCAAACGAGATTCTGGATCCTRCAACTTTGTAACTATGTGTCTTCCCCTGTTTGTCATACTTTGTTAAATTTTCTTTTTTAAATGTTTTTCTAACAAGTAATCGATTTGAATTTATATACATCGTTGTTTATTATTTCAGATTGATTTGGATGTTAAATGTTTTACAATCTTTCCTCTGAAATTACTTTAGTAATTTTAAGACCTGTAAAACCTTATGTTCCTTAATATTTAACTCTGTTAGAAACTTTGTTTTTCTTTATCATCGTCAATAGAAATATAAGATTCTTTCTTGATAAAAGCCTTATATTTCTCTGTATTGTGTTCTGTTGTTTACAATTTCAAAATTGTTACAAAACTAGGAAACGACCCTGAATGTGTTTTTACATTACTGTTTTAGATTTTAAAATTGTTTTCCTTGATTTTATCTCTGGAAATCTGAAGTAACCAATTGATTAAAAATTCATTTATAAACCTTTTAAACTTTTTCATCCATGACTGTCCCTAGTAGAAAACAACCTAACGTAGAACCGGGTCTTCAGGATCAAACCAGCATTGCCCTAAGTTTATTTAATACTATTTTACAAACAGCGACCAATAGGGCTGAGTTAGAATGATGATGGGCTGCTATTGAGTGAGACATTAGCATCCAAGAGCAACAGGAAGCAAGACAGAGACAGTTGAGAAACCGAATCTGCTCTGATCTTTCTTTGATTCCTTATTTCCAAATCTTTTCATTAAAATTATTTACGGATGCCTCGACGGTATGTTTTATAGCCTTAAAACATAAACTCGGGAACAACAATACCAATAGGATGGGAAAGGAGTATTTATATTAGTAATTGATCAGCAGAAGTGAGAACATTACAGACTTCTGTGTCGGCATGGTTCGAAACCAAGAAACCAAGTTCCTTTCAACTGGGCCTCCACCACTTCAATCCTCCACCAAAGGCAAGATCATAGGAGAGATTCAATGAGGTTCTCTCAACAATAGGGAAAGAGATTGGGGGATGAACATTGAGTTCAAACTTGAGGGACAAAGGGATGCAGACTCAATATGAAGTAATTTCTCCAAAGTAACTTTTCTCTCAAAGTTGAATGCTTTCTCCTCCTTTTCATAGCTCGAAATTGTGTTGATCTTATAGCCTTCAAGATGCAACTAAAGGGTTGATTCAGAATGTTTCTAGTATATGGAAGGCCAAGGATCATAGATTTCTTGGTGTGGCATGGAAACCCAACTCCATTTTTGTATTTTCTGGCACAAATCTCGATGTGCGTGGGTTGTAGTGGAGTAGCCTGCATATACACTTGTTGTATAGATGATAGGGTGCGTATATGTGGAAAAATGTTAATTTTTAAGCTCTAGATTCATCAAAAAGGGATGATAAGCCTGCATAGGGAAATGGAAAAAGGCCCTCTATGCAAGATAGCAATGGTGAGACAAATATTGCTATAACAGATGCCCCCTAATGTGTGAGATCAAAAGAGTATCTGCGATGGTCGAAATACATTATAAATAACCCAGGAGTGGAGTGGTAGAGAACCAGTTGGACGAAATCAATTGCTCATTACATTATGTACTAACTTTGCATACATGGATGCCAAGAATACAATGCAGATCCATGTGGAAAATATACCAAATAAGTGTTCACGGCCATGAATAGGCAAATACAAATGTGGTTACATGCCAAAATTTGTCATAGTCACGAACAAGGCCCAATGAAACCAATCTCAAAATCATTCTGAAGATATATGTATACCATGGAGTAAAAACTGATCTCCCATGATCACTGCATTCAAATAGGTGTTGGTCCAATGAAAGGGAAGCAACAGATCAGGAAAGTTGCAGCCACATAGTGATGTCTTCAAGTCTTCTACACAATCTGCCAAGGTGCAATTCTACATCATGTGAAAAAAGGAGTTGAGGTTGAACATGATGAGACATTGTTTGATTACCGGTCATTGAGGTATACCGTTAACAAATGTGAGACAACCTACCAATAATGAAAGTAGGTATCAAGGCACCGAGTACATTTCTATAAGTGTGAATAAAGGAGTCGGTGTCGAACACTTGAGAAATCCATTGATTAGGAGACATTGATGTATTCCCATCTGTCAATGGTGAGAGAGCCTACCACTAATGACTGCAAGCCTCAAGGCACTCACAAAACTCTAGGTCCCATATCTAGAATAAATGAGATGAAGTCGTTGGAAAGAGATCGCTGAAAGGAGAGCATTAAGGCATCTCTCATCAGTCAACACAAGGAACAAAGCAGGATCTTCATGATTTGGTGGAGATCAGACGAAGAACATGTTCACGAACCAATGACCCTATGTGTCTTTTTCGTGTGCCAAGTGAAAGTAGTACATGAAAAAGACCCTCTGAATAGCAACCAATGATGAAAATTGTTGACAAAGGTGAGGAAACCACCAATAAGGCTAATGGAAGGACACTAAACGAATCCCAATGTGTGAAAATATGTATTGTCGTCGAACACAAGGGAAACCACCCAGTCAACGACCAATGATGAAGTGTCGATTTATGGGTTGTAGGTGACCTACCAATGATGAAAGTAGGGCTAGGGTGCATGATAAGACCATAGTATCATGTGATTTTGAGACAAATTGAGGGTATGGCCGACATGAAAAGTCAATATTTTTTAGAAGTGGCTGACATAGGTTGATAGACTTCCTTTGAACAAGAGCATGAGACATATGGTGGACTCTGACAGCATAGACTGAATGATGTGACTATTATATGCAGGAGGCATTAATGATGTTCTCTATAGGGACTGGAAGGGTAACCAGCCGGTAGAGACAACTCTGTAACGATATCATCTTCCTAAGGTCATGCTAAACCCAAAATTGTGATGACACAAGGACTCAATAACTTTTTTCTCTGTTCAAAGGAGACATGACTGCTGCCAATTACAATATAGTACTCCCTTTCCGCCCGTCTTTTTCTATTTTTTCATAACAAATGAATGTTATGATACAGAGGTGGGAACGAGTGTCACAAGTAAGAAAAAATAGTTCCAGCAGTGGAACGTACCTATGCTCAATGTAGGGGAATGCATGCGGGAGATGGACACTCGGGGTGATGTTCCCTCCAGGGTATAGGGTGTCAAATTGCAAAGGATATAAACGAGGCTCTGCTTGGTTGAGGATGCAAAAACTACTTAGGAAATGGTTTATGACGTAAAGTGAGAACTGGCTAAAGGCTCAATACTGCAAGTGAGGACATGAGATGCAATCACAACTTAACGCCAAAAAATGTCCTTTTTATGTATTTTAGTCTACTTGGTGTGAAAAAAGGGGTAAACTTATGCCAAATAGACGTCTTTTCAAATCCAATTTATGAGTGTGAAAAATACAAGTTCACTTGGCAATCTTTTTCTATTTTTGATAATGAGTCGGAAAAGAGATTAACTAAGACTCATGACCTTTCAAATCCAATTTTAACGAGTGTGAAAGGGACACATCACTCGACAATATTTTTGGTTTTTTAGATGAGTCAAAAAAGAGCTTAAATAAGACTCGTTTATGTGGTTCTAATCAATATGTAAAGGGGGAGGCCAAGGCTCCCGTACCAACCTTATGTGGATTGTCAGTATCTTATGAAGAACTGACACAAGCTCGAGAAGACCCAAAGATCTCCAAGTCGAGGAGGACAAAGTGCTAACGGAGGATACAGTCTCTGTGATAGTTTGAATAATGTCTCTTAATGGAAAAGACATAGTAGGAGGCATTGGATACCCCACAATAACATCCCAATAAAAGAGAACCTCGTCAAGACTTAGAGGGAGAGAACTCGAGAAGAATAAAACTCTCTCTTGTTTAGAAGGTAAAGTAGTAGAAATGCTAAGGACATGGCATAGAAGTTATAGAACCAGAACCAGAGGAGTGGGATCGACCAAAATTTGCATTGGCCCGACTGCTTCCTTAGACTTCTCACTCTCCAAGAGAAGAGTGGGGTCGATCGAATATTGCATCGATACAACCACGTCCTCAACCACTAGTTAAGTATAATGAGATACAACAAGGTTGAGAGGTGCATCACCCTAAAAAAACAGGAGTGTTGTCAGTCGAAGATTGCATCGACACAACCCTTGGTTGAACAAGATGTGAGACAACAAGGTCAAGAGATGCATAAACTCTGAACATAGGAGAGGTGTCTGTCGAACATTGCATCAACATGACCATAGGTTGAACGAGATGTGAGACAACAAGTTCAAAGGATGCATCAACCCCTAAATGAAAAGGGGTGTCAGCCGAAGATTGCATCAACATGACTATTGTATCAACCAAAGAAGGAACAGAGTGTTGTGAAACCATAGATGCCTCAGAACCCGAAGGGCCCCTAGGCGAGCCCCATGCTTCTGGTATCCCAACAATAACAGGACACAAACAAGTAAGGTGACTTCCTTCATGAGTCCTACAAGGGAATCTAGGCTTATGTATGAGACATCTAGGATTCTCAATCATATGAATGCCCCCAACATAACTTGCAGTGGCTGGTGATATGCTCCCAACATGACTTGCAGAGGCTAATATCAAATCTCCAACATGACTAGCATAGGTTGGTGATGAATCTCCAACATGACTAGCAGAGGTTGGTGACATATGTGCAGTGTGACTAGTAGTGACCAGACATTTTCCCCCATCATGACTTGCAGCGACTGGTTGCAGGTCTTCAACATGACTCGCAGAGGTTGTCGACCAATCTCCAACAAGACTAGTAGAAGTTGGTGATAAAATGTCAGTATGACACACAGTGACTGGACTCGTGCCCCCAACATGACTTGCAACAGCTGGTTGGAGGTCTTCAACATGACTCACAGAGGTTGTCAACCAATATCCAACATGACTAGCAGAGGTTGGTGATATAACGTAGTATGACACGCAGTAACTGAACTTGTGGCGGTGGTGAATTGCGCCATTTGAGACAAAGGTCCAAGGAAAGATTGGTTTTGAGAAATTGCAAGCCAAGAAGGATCTTGGTTTACACCCTGGCCCTGTCTAGCAGGATAGTATCCTTCTCCATACTAATTCATAAAGGGTTGTAAGGGCATTGACACTGAGGAAGCTGCTTGCAAAGATAAAGCAATATGACAAGGGTCACTCACGTGAGGATATATGTTTCCCCCAGACCAAGGAACTTCTTGAAGGGGGTTGCCCATACTACAAAAATAACTTCCCCCAGATGAAACACCAGAAGACAGATGGAGGTCATCCATGGGAAAAGTGTTCGTAGGAACCGACATGGTGGAAGAAGGATAGGTGGATAGAGTGTAAAAAGTAGAATGATTGCATAGTTGGGCACTTACTTCTCGCATAGTGGATTCGTAGGAAGGAACATTCCAACCTCCTACCATAAGAGGTGTTTGAAGGATATGAATCCCACCAAACAAAGAGGGATAAGAAGGAGACATCATGCCCCCAGACCCAAAACTTGTATTCACATAAGGGGGCGAGATAGAGGATGTCAAGTACGAAGACATATTAGACATTCCATGAGAAAAATGATTAGAGACCCAAGGCATTGACTGAGTACCATAATTTTGCATACCATTATAAAAAGTGGACGGATTAGCCCCCATGAACGTCATGGGGGGGGGGGGGGGGGGGGTAGCAGTAAACAAGGGAGCAAAAGGAACTCCAATATCCATGATAGCAAAGACTCGGCACGAAATCCTATGGTCAACTATTAATCAAAGAGCACACCAAAACATCAAATGTCCAATATGCATGCAAACGGGCTAAAGTGGCTGAGTGGCCTCCCTTGCTAAAGAAGGTATTCCTCATCCAAAAGGGACCTAAGACTCTCCGCTAAAGTTTGGAGGTAACAAAATCAGTTATAGGGCCCTCGTGGGCTTAACAACTAGTCAGTTAGATCCCCCCAGAGAGGTAATCCTCCATAAAGGTTGTGTGTTGTCCGAACCCTATCTGACCCAGGGTACAAGAAGAATAACCCCTGCAAGTAACCTATAAGATACCTAAGTCAAGAAACTAATAATCCACTGTATAACTGATGCACAGGCGAGAAGTCGTAAGTCCGGATCACCGTATGGGTAGGGTAGAAATGCCCGAAACCTCGAAAGCACCGCCTCTCACAGAGGTATGGGTACTAGCAAGATCCCCAAATACAAATAAATCCACAGAAATATCTATGATGCTAGGTGAGTATCCAAGGGTTATCCCTTCAACTAACTTCGCGCGACCTCGTGATTAACTCCGGTGTGAGTGGAGCCTCCTGATATTACCAATTATACAATGGAATTCTCAAATCCCTGTCTCAGACACATATGTTGATTTAATTGCCTTGGAGAAGTTTACTCACAAAATCCTATTCCAAGGCACTAAATCCTAAACTAGTTTGTGCACCCTAAAAAATAAAATTGTGACTAATCAATTTTAGTTTAAAGAGTAAATTTTATTGGTCGTGATTACTCAAAAGGGTATGGAAGCGAAACTCATGATGTTATGAATTTGCAAGAAGATAAATATGAATATAATGCAAAGTCTATCTTTATCTTTTCAATGAATGGTATGCTAATAAAAACAGTGCAATTTCAATTTCGACTCTGCAATTCATAAATAAGATGAAATCTTTTGCTAAATGTACTAAACTAATGATAAAGGTTCAAAGAAAAAAATGTTAACCAAAGAAAAATGCCTATATTTTTGTATTTTCAATATATTAAAGAGAAAATGCATGGACTGAGAAGCAACCTGATATAAATAATTCTACTAGGTATACGTAAAATGATTCAAGTAGAAAGTCAAGCGGCCAAGCAAACAACCCAGGGTTCAAGGACAAATCAAAAATTAAAAACAATGAGAAAGACAATGCCCATAAATTCAACTCTCAACAGGTTCCCTGTCAACCCAGAGAAGCTCAACAGGCACTATAGAGACCTAAGAAGACTCAACACACATCAAATCTCACCCAACAGTCACTAAACCAATAAAACAAGCAAAGGGAAGTGGTATACGTGACTATTCAGGAGAACAATGCATATATACGCATCCTGCAGTGAGACAACAAGCGAGCATACACGACTGTCAGGGAAAAAGGAGCGTATAAGCTTCAAAACAAGGCCAAGAAAAAGAAAGAAGGCTAGAAACTCAGACCCAGAGTGAACAAAATCTGTCGAGCAGTGATACGACAAGAAACACAAAGGAAAAAGAGCAACGTAAGAAGATAAAGTACTTCAACCCTTAGAAGGAATATCTTCCCCAGTGGAGTCGCCAATTCTGTTATGAGGGAAAAACTCTCTATGGCCAAGGGTAAGCCACAACGGATGGGTATGACTGCAAAAATCAACTCAATTCCAACATATGTTATATAAACTAATGCACAAGATAAGAAAGAAGCCTACCTCAATCCAACATTTGATGATGTTCTACCATTGAGCACTTTGACCCAAAGCTTTATACCTGCAATAAGTTCTTAACAAACGAGCAGATCAAGCATATAGTGATGATATAATGGGGTTAGCACATTAGATAGCATAATCCATCAATAAACATTACAAACATGCCCATGGATAATAATCATACATTTTCAATATACCAATAGGATGAGAAAGGAGTATTTCTATTAGTAATTGATCAGCAGAAGTAACAACATTATAGACTTCTGTGTCTGCATGGTTCGAAACCAAGAAACCAAGTTCCTTCCAACTAGGCCTCCACCACTTCAATATTCCACCAAAGACAAGCTCATAGGAGAGAGTCAATGAGGTTCTCTCAACAATAGGGAAAGATCTTGGAGGTTGAACACTGAGTTCATACTTGAGGGACAAAGGGATGCAGACTCAATATGAATTATTTTCTCCAGAGTAACTTTGCTCTCAAAGTTGAATGCTTTCTCCTCCTTTCCATAGCTCGAAATTGTGATCTTATCGCCTTCAAGATGCAACTGAAGGGCCGAGTCAGAACGTTTCCAGTATATGGAAGGCCAAGGATCAGAGATCTCTTGTCGTGGCATGGAAACCTGACTCCATTTTTGTATTTTCTGGCACAAATCCTGTTGTACATGGGCTGTAGTGGAGCACCCTACGTATACACTTGTTTTATAGATGATAGGGCACGTATATGTGGAGAAATATTAATTTTTAAGCTCTGGATTCATCAAAAGGGGATGATAAGACTGTATAGGGAAATGGAAAAAGGCCCTCTGTGCAAGATAGCAATGGTGAGGCAAATCTTGCTATAACAACAATTAATCAAACCATGTATTGAAACCGTCACCCATTAAAACCAATAACATGGCCATATCACATTTCTAACTTATTCCATAACATAATTTAACCAAGTTCCATATAATTCAACAATTCACATAACCATTAGCATTTATTACCTTTTCAAATGCGCCACCAATATTCTACCCATCCAAATTTTCCATATGCATATTAACCATGTAACTCAATCAAATCACATAACTATTACTTGTTAGCTAGGATTTAACCATAATCATTTAAATCTTTCATGCATGTAGTATAACATCTAGCATAGTTCAAATTCTTCCCTTTACATTTGTTGCATTGTTTTCATTTCTTTCCAATTGCTTGTATGTGTTATTTCTTTTTTGCCAACTTCCTTTTATGTACTGTTACTAATATGTCTGTTGTGCAGGTGTTCCAAGAACAGGTAGCAGTGGTGTCAATGAATAGCATAGGTCATAGTAACATAAGGAACCAATACTTCATAATTCCAAACCATAGCCAATAAAAACAAGATCTCATCAACCATGTAATTTGTGTCAAACATCATCACATATATCAAATATTGACATATCTGATCTCCAATCTACAAGGGGTCCCACCTACTAGTATTATTTAGCTTTTATAGTAATAGGATTTAGAAACACTTTGCGGGAAAAACTTCGTTGCGATTTTAATCGTCAACAATCCTCAAAACCTTGATCTAAGTTAAACACGACCTCTTTTGTTGATGTATTTCATATAGAATTTCCTGTGTTTTGACATTGTTGAACTGAGTTTTAACCATTTGACACCACATTTTAATACGTATCTCATAAACCTATTGATGAGTACTGATCTTTCACTTTAACAATCAAAGTGTAACTTTCAGTGCTAACATTACCCATAACATCTAAACATTAACTTATCAAAAATTCCATTCACTTATGATTGCATTTAATATATCATAAACATATATCCACAGATGCACAATACACAATAAGTTTACGTGGAAACCCAAATGGGAGAAAACCATGAATTTTTTCTTAATATATATATCTTCAATATTACATTCACAGGAAGCACCAACTTCCAAAATTTTCCAACACCAACTAGAAGGAGGCACCAACCCCCTGTTTATAGGATCCAACCCAAAGTAAGATACAACTCCCTAAATTCCCCAACTCTAACTGGAAGGAGGCTCCAACCCCCTTATTTACAAGATCCAACCTGAAGGAAGCTACAACTCCTTGTATTCTCCAGCTCCAACTGGAAGGAGGCTCCAACCCTCTAGTTTACAGGCTCCAATCTTAAGGAAGCTATGATTCCTTGTATTCTCCAGCACCAACTGGAAGGAGGCTCCAACCCCCTTTCCTTTCCCCTTCCTTCTTCCATGAAATATAAATGGAGACTCAACATGTCATTGTTACTATCATTGATATTGATACATCATCATCAAAACCTATCATTGTCACTGATACCGATACATCATCATCAAAACTTTTCAATGTCACTGAGACTAATACATCATCATCATCAAAATTAGATCCACCGCAACTGATATATCAACATCATCAAAACTATATCCACCACTATTGATACATATTCAACATCATCAAAACTAGATCCACCACAACTAATACATCATCATAATCAACCTGGGTACACTTATAAATTGGGTCCACATAAATATCCTAGGTCCACATGGGTCCACATATAAACCCCAACATCACTTCTTAAATTTATCTCAAACACTTGTTTGGGACTAATTTTTGAATTAGTCACAAACCCTAACTGTCAACAAGTATAAATCCATAGCTATAATGAATCAAGTTCTAAAATTTGTACCCAATCTTCTTTGATATATTCTATGAAATTCCTCCAAGTTTCTCTCCTTGATACATGACTGAAAAAGAGATATAGCGAAAATGGAAAACCTTACTGAATTCTTTCCTATTCTAAAGAGCGCACTTGTATAGCATGCCACACACTCAATATTTGATATCTGATTCATAAAATCATAGAAAAAATACCATAGACTATACTCTTTCTAATGAAATTGGTCTCATATAATGTGGATCCTCTATGAATAAGTTATGACTATTTTACCCGGAACACTTGTTTGATATTAGTTATAGGACTAGTCAAAAACTCTATCTTCAACAAAGTGTATCTACAAAAGTAAAATGACCTAAAATGTGAAATTTGTACCATAGGTACCTTGATATGTCTTCTCAACATCCGCCAAGTTTCACTATCTGAATCATTCTAAAAACAATTATAGCAAAAATGGTAAGATGACGTTTAAAAAACATACCTTAGAACACATCATCACAAGACTTCATCTTCCCTTGAAATTTTTCCCTTCTTTACTTTATCTTGCCTCTGAACTTCACTGCCAAGATTGTGCTAAGAGATCACAAGATTGAATAATGAAAATGAGAGGTTCTTAATGTGTATTTCTACTTTTCCAAGTACCTCCTTTACTTGACTTTAGGACCGACTTGTAACTTCTTGTTTGCAATAATGTTTCCTCCTTTACTTGAATTTACGGCCAACTTATAAATTCTTGACCTTATATCTGGGGATTCTTGACCATTCTTCAGGGCTTCATCTTTAAGAGGGAATAACTCCTTAACTATGAGGAACCATGTGACATTCCACCTATCGTTGGAGATAACTTGAAGAGTGACGAGGTAAAAATATGATTCCCAATTGTTTGGTGTCACTCTACACTCTATCACTCATTTGTCAACCCAGTGCTTATTGTGCTTACAAAGCACTCTTGTGAAATCTGCACAGAAAAGAGAACTAGCTTATTGTAACTATGATTACGAAAGAAATGAGTCACAAAACCCTGATCCTTTCAGTCTTATCGTGGTATCTCAGAAAACTAATCTCTTTGAAGTATCATAAACTTAATCTTTGAATATTCACTTGACTAGGATTTATGAGCACTGTGATTTTGTAGCAACTGTGCATATGTATAAAAATAAATGTTAAGGTCTATAAAACTCAAAATTATGATGCTGTAACAGCAAGGGTAAATTACTTAATGATCCCTTTTCTCATCTCTATGGATGATGCCAAAGCTTGTTATGATGGTAGATTCTTTTACCTACACTTTGTTACACATACCCAGATTTATCTACACATACTTAGAGTTTAACCATAAGGTGTTCGGGTAACAACAAATTTGATTTTAGATG
>ML781057.1:526378-550024 GCA_009831015.1 Picea engelmannii
CAAAGGGTTCTCCTATCTTTTCAACATCATATATCCACAACTAAATGGATTCAAATAACCATCCATGCCCTCCTTTATTGGCATGTGAATATATTTGTGTCATATAATGACAATGTCCCTATTTGATGGGATATATATAGAGATTAATATGAAGTTGGATTTATATTTATATTTGTAGATAAAGTGGCATGTGAATATATATGTGCTATATAATGGCATTGTCGTCCCTAGTTGATAGGATACATATAAAAATTAATATGAAGTTGGATTTATATTTACATTTGTAGATAAAGTGTTGGTATAATAAAAGTGAAAAAAAAAATATTTGATTGGTATGTGCTTAACTATGAGCATATGATAGTGTTTATGAAGAATATAATAAAAAAATTTATATTAAATATCTATGTTGATGAAGTCAATGGAGTGTAGGCTCGGTATCTATGGATCGTTCCTCTTATCAAACATCATTTTCTTTGTATCTATGGATCATTTCTCTTATCAAACATCATTTTCTTTGTAACTATGGATCATTCCTCTTATCAAACTTCATTTTCTTTGTCACTCTTTGTGTGACTTTCTTTTTCACATCACATTCACATTTCTCTTTTTGTTGAATTCTACTTGTTTTGTCATATTTTTAGTGACTTGGCACCTACTCTATGTCATTTAGTATTTTTTTAAAGTCTTCATAAATTAAACTTCTCTTGATATTTCACTTGGTGACTTGGCTTTTCTTATCACATTTGACTTTCTACCAATTCTACATTCTATTTCACTACCTTATATGTTAAGTTGGAAAACCTTCACCCATTTAGCACCTTCTCCAAATTCCTCACAAACTTTTGACCATGTAATGTGTCCCATCATTATTTGACATTGCATTAAATCCATTTACCACTATTACCTCATGCATGTAATTTGACTTACTTTTGCTTGCATATAGCACATCCACCATTATCTATGTCTTGACTTGAAATTTTGACAATTAGTGCTTTCCCTATTTCTATTCTTGACCAACTCTTCTTTTCATTTTGTTGACACCCTAACCACATGTCACCATTTTGTTAGAGCATAATATGCCGATTGTTTGCCTACTTCTTGCTTCATTTAATTTATTTTTTACATACCCTCTTAATTTCCCACTAGTGTCACCCATCAATCACTTGCCCACATTTCACCTCAACAATGAGATTTTGGAATCCCACTTAAGCTCCACTTGAACATGTATCTATACAAGTCCATAGGCATAAATAAATGACTAAGAAATAATTCAATATAAATACAAGGTTGAAGAATAAATGTAACCATGCTAAAGTGCAATGGGAACGTAACGATTGACTTTTATTCTTCATCCAATAATCATGCACCATTATGAATAAGAAATATGGTTAACTCAAACCTCCAATGAGTGGACCTAATGGTTAAGAACATGTGTTGCCTCCTAGGAGGTTATAGGTTCAAATCCATGGGGGTAGGGTATGTACACCTTCGTAGACTTTAGCAGTCAAATTGTTGCATGGAAGGGGTACATTGTCCCACAAACAAGGGGGTCTCATACACCAATTTAGTGTCTAGCTCATTTGTGACCTTAAAAAAGAGAAAACATATATATATATATTATATAGCTTATACTATATAGTAAGAACCATTTAATATTCATCGACATCCTCTAAGGAGAGTGGCTCACTTTATGCATTCTATTACCAACCACCTTCCCAAGCACAAGGGGACCAAAAAGTGTCATAGAATCACCACCAAAGTGGAAAAGTGTAGATACATGAACTAGACATAATTCACATGAACTAACAACCACAACATAAAAACACAATTCTATCCTTCTTCCTTTATTATATTTTGTGTTTGTCAAAGCTCTTGATACTCACAAAAATGATTATAAACACATTCAATAACTAATTAAATAATTTATCTAATTACTTGGGAGGTATGTAGATGAGGTCTGTGATATACATGGAGGAACCACATAAGGCACATCTTATGAGAATCATCAATTAGCACCTCCAACTCATAGGTACATTACAATTACAAAAAATAATATGGACAAAACATATACATAAGGGTATGCAACAATACTTGGGCCAAACACTAACACTAGTGAATGACAATGCATGTGATAAGCATAAGCATATAACTATGTGTCCCCATGCACTTCCCCATCCTCCCAACTCATAAAAGAACCCAACAATTTCCTTAGATTGGCCTCTCGATATTTTTACTTTATACCAATCATGGAAGCACATAATTTCCAACAATAAACATGTTAGTTTGTTGTTGCTTCGAGTTATCCTTTGAGGAAGGGGACACATAAATATTGGAGGGGATTCTTTGTAGGAAGGGTATGCCACATGGTAGATATTTCCTTACACCCATGAAAGATATTTCTTATGCATATGATGCTTGACGTCTTCTATTTTTGGTCAATGTAAGGTTATGACAGATTATATGACAGCTATGACAAAATCCTCTTACACATTGTTATTCGTTTAGGATGAGAGTTACACATGCTAAGTAGGGTGCATCCCTTGAGGAGAGATTACTTGTTACATGTGACAAATAAATCCTTTCATGAAGTATATTATTAGCCATTACTTTAGTAATCATTGCTCCATCTCTTGTCAAGTTTGACTTAGTAAGGGAGGACACACCAGTTAGGATTTTATATAGTGAGCTAGAGTAGAGTGATTCTACCAAGAGAGTAAGGCTTGAGAGAAGCCATTATAGTTCCTTGATAACAATATTGTATTTTTATTATGTGTTAATGATAAAATAATGATTCTTGTTACAAAATTTCATATTGTTCGCTACAATCATGATGTTGTTTATGTAGATCAGGTCTCATATTTTGCATCATTGATATTGTCTCTTGATATTGGGTGTTTTCACTTTTGATCTTTCAATTCAACACTTTTGTTTATACGAATTTGAATCTTTGATAGGTGTTTCATACATTTTTTTTTAGTTGTAGGACAATTTTTTTGAGTGCAAATTTGTGTATCTTGTGTGTTATAGGGCAAGTTGTAGGTTGGGAAAAGCCTGACCCAACCACAAAGAAAGTGCTACAACTTGGGAATCTTGCACACAATGTCACCTCGATGTAGGTCCCACACTTCAAGGGTGACTAGGTCACTCTAGGGATGCGATCCTGATGACCCTAGGGGGATTTGAGATGGAGATGGAGAAAGATGGAAGTGAAGCCCCTAGAGGTCAAGTCTAAGTGGAGTGAAATGTGGGAATATATTCCTTGTAAGTCAAGTGATTGTTTTCCCAAAGGTAATTTACTTATCCAGATGATTGTACATGCCTGAGACACAAGAAAAACCAACTTGCAATGATATATATTAGTATGGATCAACAAGTTAAGCTTGTTGTCCCTAATTTGAAAAAATATATGACAGTTTATATCAGCAAATAAAGCATCTAAATCAACATACAAAGATCTAAACTATTTAAGCAAATAACCATCAATATTAACAATAAATATAGGCTGAAAAATGGCACTTTGAAACTAAATAAAGCAAGTTGTTATAACATGTATATTTATGCAGAAAATTGCAGCCTTATGGATGTAGCTTTTAGTCACTTATATCAGCAAATAACACCATCAAAATATGACAACATCTAGCCCAAGAGATGCACCCTAGTTAGTAGCATAAATGAGCAAAATTTAGGAGCTAGTCTAGGGTTAGTTTAGGAGTTATGGTTAGTATTTTATCTAGGTTAGATCAACCCTAATGGCTGTCGGTTAGGGTTTGTAACAGAAATTAAAGTACTGGGAGAGAAGGTACACCCTAGTAGGGGAAGACTCCTCTCAATGAGACAAACCAACTCCAAGCAAGAGACCTTTCAAAAGATAAAAATTTGTGTTTCCCAAGGCAATGATTTTATATCTCCAATGCAAAAAATATATGACTAGTGTCTTTACTATTGGGTTAATGGATTCAAATAAAAGAAAGAGCTAGAGAAGATACCTCATTGGGGGTGTAATCCCTTTTACTTCCCAAGGCAAGTTTATCTAGCTAGGGTTTAAGCTAAGAGGGTGTATGCCCTTATACTTCTCTTAGCAAAACCTTGTTTAACCAATAACATGAAGCATAAAATGATGAAGACTATGGTGGGGGTGTATGTCCTTATACTTCTCACCTAGCTCCTTGCACAACAATGCTTGACTTGAAAAGAATGATAGCATAAGAGTAAAAGACCATACCAAAATCAAGAAAGATGCTAAGATAATCCACCATAAAAGCTAGAAAGCATTCATCCAAGGCTAGCCCCTCACTCCTCCATCAACCATTCATCAAGATAACCATAAACAAGTGCACAAGAGACAAATATAGCCAAGTGTAGCAAAAATTTCAGATTATACTTCTCACAATGAGGGAGAGTTGTGTTAAAATGAGATCTCATGATCTCTTATTTATACAAAATGTCACCAAGGTGACTTGTCCATGTATTAAGGGGTAAACCAAAATACTAAGGGTCAACAACCCTAATATTTCCCCCTTTAACAAAGTAATATTAAAAAATTCATTTAAAGTTTCACTTTTGCACAAATAAACCCTAATTTTACATGGATGTCTCCCCTTTAGGGGACGTTTTTCCACTTAGAAGAAGTTCTTGGTGTTGGAGAAGCATGAGTAGTCCTCCAAAGGCCACATGTCAAGCATCTAGGAAATCAACTCATGGTGAAGAACCTCTTCTCCTCAAAACTTCCATGTGTCAATTAGTGGCACCTCACCACCAAGCCCTAACCCCCCTAGGTGACGCCATGCCTCTAGGAGTGACGTTTTGCCTCTCCTAGGAAAAACGTTTGGCATGTGGGGGCTAGGATATGTCATCCAATTCAAATTCAAGGCCTTCCAACTTTTATCTTTCTCATCTGGCACGCGGGCCCTTGGAATCCAACCTGTGGGCTTGTAGCCCCATGGAATCCCAAGCTATGCTTATTCACCCAAAATTGTCCACCAACTAGGTCCTAGAAAGACAAATGAGCACGCCCTCCAAGGATATCAAGTCATAACATCATTATAAGTGAATCCAATCAATAAATGTTCCACCTAAGCATGTGCATCAAAGATCACTATATCAAACAATTAATTGTTCAAAGACACTATGCGACTTGTCAAGCTTGAATATGGGAGGGTTGACAAGGTGTCATATTGGGTAGATCTTGCCCTAGGTCAAGGAGAGTTTCCAAGAGATCCCTCTCTAATCCATGTAAAATGGATGAAGTGGTTTGGGTCAAGACTCAATGGGCATAGGGCTCATGACATACAAGGGGTTGTAGTGTCTCATTCATGGGTACCTTTGTAGAGGGTGTGTGGTACCTTCGTCCGCAATGCAATTTTTACAAGCCCATAAATTGCCTTTTATCTTTATTTATTTATATTTTCTTTCAATATAACATAAGGAGAAGTTGAAGGTCACTGCCCTGGCGTTGTGACCGGATGATGGCAATGTCACCCACAAACACCTAATGGAAATGAGAAGGATGGCTCGTGATGAGATCCCCTTTCTCTCAGTCATGCAATTGAGAGCCATTACCCTGGTTTGGTGACTAGATGATGGAAATTTCATACCACTAGATATTCATGGACGTGATAGGTCTGCTCGTGATGAGACCTCTTATCCTTCAACTAACCTTTTAAGCATATTTCTTTATTATATTGTGGGTCCCCTTTACTCAAAGATAAGTATTTCACTGCTTTCTCGGGTGATCCTTGGACGAAGCATCTGGAAGGTTTATACAAGGATTTTATATTTTACCCAATATCAACCCCTCTAGGCCTTCAGCCCCTTCTTCCCATAGAATGAGGAAAACCCCTTCTTGTGTCAATACACCCTAAAATCCCAAGAGATAAGGAAATGGAGGGGAATAATGATGGAAAGTGGTAAGTATGGTTAGGAACGGTACGATGGCTCTTTAAGGGAGTTCCTAATAGCAAACTCATCCCAAAGGAAGACCACTTACTAGGGAAGAGTGTCTACAACCACCAAGGTGAAGCAGGGAAAAAGGAATAATGTCCAAGAATATATCATGAAATCTATAGTAATATAATATACGACATACTCAATTGGATTAAATATTGAAATTATGCTCACCAAAATACTAACTTGTACCTCATGGAGCAAGGCCCACTTCCTTCCGGAAGCCAGCTGATCTGGTGGATGCCATCTGGAAATCTGTGACCATATGTGGTGGTGAGAGGGGTTTCCATCTATGCAAAAGGGTAGTTCTGGTCATGTAGTCTCTCGACACTCCACATCTGCAACCTGAGGGCTTTGAGAGATAATCTCCTTAGTTATCCACAAAATTGGAACAAAATCTGGCTCCTACTTGGAGACATGTTCTCGTCGTACAGTGCATGAGAACCAAAACATATCCTAGTAGACTTGTGCCTGCAAGGAAGCATCAAATTTTCAAGTGCAGGATGGCCTACACATCCTTGTTCTCATATGATCATAATTTAAGCCAGAAAAACAAATTTTTGACAATTTTTCAAAAATCTCTAAATTAAGCATGAAATCAATATGCAAGTAGAGAAAAATGAAAATGAGATGCATCTAAACTAACATGAGGAATCAAGATGCAAATGCAGGGAAAACAATATGACTTACCTACTTACATGGGGCCTTAGTGCCTTGAAGATCACGTGCTGGATGATGTCAAGTGAAGTCATAGAACTAGTGCAACCATTTGATCATCTCATCAAAGTGTCTCCCCTTGTGATTAATCATACAATACAACAAGGATTAGTTAAGAATATAATAATCATGAGTATAAACACACATATAATCGATCATGAAATAAAACTTATAAATATGGGTGGTAGGGAGGAAATCATGTTGGAAAGAGAAACCATCATCCTGATCATCCCGCTTGAAAGTGTAGCCACAAGACTGATCAATCCATCTATGAAGGGGGCTACTATATGTAGACAAAGGATCATCTTTATCTGCGCATAAAGACTCACTGCTTGTCGAGGACTAAGATGGAATGAGAGATCGAAAGAATACTGCATGGTCTCTTGGAGAAGAGGGTAAGAGGTAAGGAACAGTCTCAGGTGTAGAAAAACATTGCCTCTTCCCCTGTGAATCTCCATGGAAATATCCAAGATGAAAATACTTATGCTTTGAAGAATGAATATCTGACTGCTCTAAGGTGGCCATGTCCTGATATTCTTCAAAATCTGAGCACAACGGTTGGAATTCCTCATAAAAAAATATAGATCCCTAAAAGGGTATATACCAAAGGATGACTAAGGATCACTTTGAGTATGTTGTGACAAGTCATCCTCGAAGGGGTGTAACAAATTTGTAACCATATCATCACCAAGATGCCAAGCATCTGAATCATTTATGTATGAGGACCACTCCTCTGATGATGAAAACTCAACCCCCTATGCCTTAGAGCCACCCTCAATGTCATAAATGAGATCTCTATCAATACTGAAACAACTCACATCCCATTTACGTCTCCCAACCTATATGAAATCATCAATGTGTTCATGAACTATATCTGAGGGTTGTTCCATGAATTCATCTGCATCATAGGAGTTGATCACTTCCTCACAAGACTAGATAACTTATTTTCTTCAAAAGGGAAAGCAGATAACAAAGTCTCTTTCAAGCCTTATGTAAGAGAAACTTCATCGAGATCCTTTTGGCAGTTTTCTTTATTTCCACAGTCATGGAACAAAGAATCATCAAAGTTCTCAAAAGGATTATAACTCATCATGTCCTTTTCTTGACGTGCGGGAGGAGTAGAGGTCTAGATGTCCTCATCAAGTGGAAGAGAAGATACTTCACCTTCATCATATGTCTCATCCAGATCTTCTTTATCATTATCTTATTCAAGATTTTCTTCATCTATTGTCTCATCATCAATCAGAAAACCTTCTTGACAAAGAGTGTGTTTGAGCTCTTGGAAAGCATCTTGCAAACTTTGAGTAGCTAGTCAATATTTCCTGAGAAATTATTCAATGATCTTTGTAGAATAATGGATACTCTTTGGATCACATGAGTGTGCAAGTCAATCTCTTTGACTTGATTCCAGTGAAGACACAAAAATTTCCATCAACACATCTTCATGTAGCACATTTAAGATTGAAGCATACTTCATATAATTCACAACATGGGTGACTTCTAGAGCTGGATCATCGTCAAACTTGGGGAAATTTTCCCTCCATTCTGTCAGGAAATGGATTGGATATCCAGGAATATCCTGAACATCAAAGGAGGGATAAACCTTATGGAATTCCCATGGTAAGTCTCGTGAGGCCATGGTTCCATCACTTAGGGAAATACCTCAATGGAGTTGCCAGATGACCTCAAGGCTTACTAAGGGATGGAAAAGGATAAGGGAAAAAAAGGTTTTGGGAAGGTGGATTCGCCAGATGAACTTCAAAATGAGTTTATCAAGAAGGGTGGAAAGGGAATGTCCCTTAGGTGGAGTCACTCGGCAAGCGAAGGGATAAAGGCTTCCTGATATCTCACTAAAGTGTCGTTAGGGTACGAAGAATATTCAAGATCTTCCCCAGAAATGGCGCAAAAATGTTATAGCGCAAGTTGTAGGTTGGGAAAATCTTGACCCAACCACAAAGAAAGTGCTACAACTTGGGAATCCTACACCAAATGTCACCTCGATGTAGGTCCTGCACTTCAAGGGTGACTAGGTCACTCTAGGGAGGCGATCCCGGTGATCGTAGGGGGATTTGAGATGGACATGGAGAGAGATGGAAGTGAAGCTAATAGAGTTCAAGTCTAAGTGGAGTGAAATGTGGGAAGAGATGCCTTGTAATTCAAGTGATTGTTTCCCCAAAGGTATATTACTTCTCTGGATGATTGTACCTTCCCGAGACACAAGAAAATACAACTTGCAATGATATATAATAGTACGGATCAGAAATTTAATCTTGTTGTCCATAATTTGCAGCAATATATGACAGTTTATATCAGAAAATAAAGCATCTAAATCAGCATACAAAGATCTAAACTAGTTAAGAAAATCAACATCAAGATTAGTAATGAATATAGGATGAAAATGACACTTTGAAACTAAATAAAACAAGTTGTTATAACATGTATATTTCTGCAGAAAATTGCATCCTTATGGCTGTAGCTTTCAGTCACTTATATCAGAAAATAACACCATCAAAATATGGCAACGGTTAGCCCAAAAGATGTGCCCTAGTTAGTAGAGTACATGAGAAAAATTTAGGAGCTAGTCTAGGGTTAGTTTAGGAGTTATGGTTAGTAGTTTATCTAGGTTAGATCAGCCCTAATGGTTGTAGGTTAGGGTTTGTAATAGAAAGTAAAGTAGTGGGAGAGAAGGGACTCCCTAGTAGGGGAAGACTCCTCTCAATGAGGAAAACCAACTCCAAGCAAGAGACCTTTCAAAAGATAAAAATTTGTGTTTCCCAAGGCAATGATTTTATATATCCAATGCAAAAAATATATGACTAATTCCTTTACTATTGGGTTAATGGAGTCAAATAAAAGAAAGAGCTAAAGAAGCTATCTCCTTGGAGGTGTAATCCCTTTTACTTCCCAAGGCAAGTTTCTCTAGCTAGGGTTTAAGCTAAGAGGGTGTATGCCCTTATACTTCTCTTAGCAAAACCTTGTTTAACCAATAACATGAAGCATAAAATGATGAAGACTATGGTGGGGGTGTATGCCCATATACTTCCCACCTAGCTCCTTGCACAACAATCCTTGACTTGAAAAGAATGATAGCATAAGAGTAAAAGACCATACCAAAATCAAGAAAGATGCTAAGATAATCCACCATAAAAGATAGAAAGCATTCATCCAAGGCTAGAACCTCACTTCTCCATCAACCATTCATCAATATAGTCATAAACAAGTGCACAAGAGACAAATAGAGCCAAGTGTAAAGAAAATTTCAGACCAATACTTCTCACAATGAGGGAGAGTTGTGTTAAAATGAGATCTTATGATGTCTTATATATACAAAATGTCACCAAGGTGACTTGTCCACATATTAAGGGGTAAACCAAAATACTAGGGGTTAACAACCCTAATATTTCCTCCTTTAACAAAGTAATATTAAAAAATTCATTTAAAGTTTCACTTTTGCACAAATAAACTCTAATTTTACATGGGTGTCTCCCCTTTAGGGGACGTTTTTCCACTTAGAATAAGTCATTGGTGTTGGAGAAGCATGGGTAGGCCTCCAAAGGCCACATGTCAAGCATCTAGACAATATTATCATGGTGAAGATCCTCTTCTCCTCAAAATGTCCCTGTGTCAATGAGTGGCACCTCACCACCAATCCCTAACCCCCCTAGGTGACGTCATGCCTCTAGGAGTGACGTTTTACCTCTCCTAGGAAAAACATTTGGCATGTGGGGGCTAGGCTATGTCGTCCAAGTCATATTCAAATCATTCCAAATTTGATATTTCTCATCCGACATGTGGTCCCTTGGCATCCAACATGTGGGCTTGTAACCCCATGGAAGCCCAAGCTAGGCTTGGTCTCCCAAAATTGTCCACCAACTAGGTCCTACAAAGACAAATAAGCACGCCCTCCAAGGATCTCAAGTCATAACATCATGATAAGTGAATCCAATCAATAAATGAGCCACCTAAGCATGTGCATCAAAGATCACTTTATCAAACAATTAATTGCTCAAAGACACTATGTGACTTGTCAAGCTTGAGTATGGGAGGGTTGACAAGGTGTCCTATTAGGTAGATATTGTCATAGGTCAAGGAGAGTTTCCAAGAGATCCCTCTCTAAGCCATGTAAAATGATTGAAGTGGTTTGGGTCAAGACTCAATGGGCATAGGGCTCATGACATACAAGGGGTCATAGTGTCTCATTCATGGGTGTCTTTGTAGAGGGTGTGTGGTACCTTCGTCCACAATGCACTTTTTCCAAGCCCGTAAATTTCCTTTTATCTTTCTTTCTTTGTATTTTCTTTCAATATACCATAAGGAGAGGTTGAAGGTCATTTCCCTAGTGTGGTGACTAGATGATAGCAATGTCACCCACAAACACCTAGTGGAAATGATAAGGTTGGCTCTTGATGAGGCCCCCTTTCTCCCCGTCATGCAACTGAGAGCCATTACCCTGGTTTGGTGGCCAGATGATGGCAATGTCATACCACTAGATATTCATGGACATGATAGGTCAACTCGTGATGAGACCTCCTATCCTTCAACTAACCTTTTAAAAAATTTTATTATATTGTGGGTCCCCTTTACTCAAAGATAAGTGTTTCACTGCTTTCTTGGGTGATCCTTGGGAGAAGCATCTGGAAGATTTATACATGGATTTTATCTTTTACCCAACATCAACCCCTCTGGGTCGTCAATACACCCTAAAATACCAAGAGATAAGGAAATGGAGGGGGATAATGATAGAAAGTAGTAAGTATGGTCGGGAACGATATGATGGCTCTTTAAGGGAGTTCCTAATAGCAAACCCATCCCCAGGGAAGACCACTTAATAGGGAAGGGTGTCAACCACCAAGGTGAAGCAGGGAAAAAGGCATAATGTCCAAGCATATATCATGAAATCTAGATAAATATAAGATACAACATACTCAATTGAATTAAATATTGAAATGATGCTCACCATAATACTGATGTGTGCCTCATGGAGCAAGGCCCACTGCCTTCTGGAAGCCAACTGATGTGGTGGATGCCATCTGGAAATCTATGACCATCTGTGGTGGTGAGAGGGGTTTCCATCTGTGCAAAATGGTATTGTTGGTCATGTAGTCCCTTGACACTCCATATCTGCAACCTGAGGGCCTTGAAACATAATCTCCTTAGTTATCCACAAAATGGGGATAACAGTGTGGATGTAAAATCATGACATGGTATCATAGCTATGCATCTAATATTCTCTGAATCCATGTATGGAGTGGAATACTACCTATCAAAGGTAGTTTTTGAAGGATCTCAATGGGTTTGATTCCAAGAAGACTCCGGATATTGGAGTGATTCGAGCATGTGAGAGGCGCCAAAACTTGTGATAGGTTATGGGTGACATTCTCTTGTAGCTTAAATGATTGGAGTGGATATGTTGCCTAATATAGGAACAATTTAACACTAATAGGTTTACAAGATGACTACTGTAGGTCTTAGAGAGTGTGACTACCTAGAGGGTGCTTCCAACTTTGCATCGTAGAAGTATCAACCATACATGTTGTTGGAGGAGATGGGTCTTTGGGAGATTGTAAGAAGGGATTGTAGTTTCTCCCACTGATGTTACTTTTTGGGCACATATAAGAAGATTGTTAACAAAGAAAAGAGAATCCTTATGGATTCAATGAAGGACCGGTTGATCCCTCACATAGAAAGGAAGTCAACTTATGAAATGTATGTAGTGTTGATCACTTTGTATCAAAGTGGAAATTTTTCCTAGAAATTACTTCTAAAGAATCAACTCACTCGTACACATGAGTGACAGAGAGAGTATCTAGTTACTTAATGAAGATTAGCCATATCAATGATCAATGTGCAACCATCAAGATGAAGGTCAAGAATGAGGAGTTGGTGTATATTGTAATGAATGGATTCTTAAAGCCCGTGTACCCTTTCTACAGAGTGTTTGTATCCATGAGAACATGCCCACCTTTGAATATATCTAGGGTGATTTTATCCAAGAGAGAAAAATGAGAGCAATAATCGCCACTATTCCAAACCAATACCTCATTGGTAAGGTGAGAAAATGAGGAAATAATGGAGGACCCAAGAAGGGTCACAAGGAATATTAATGTTCAATAGAGTGTGGGGAGAAAGACTTGAGTCATGTGAAATGTTTCAAGTGTCACAAGATGGGCCACTATGAATCTTAGTGTTGTGAGAAGAATAAGGTAGAGAATAAGAAACATAAGTAGTTTGTGGGGAGTGCATAAGCTTCTGAAGTGGCCGAGTTAGCATCTAAGCTTAACACCACCTTCTCCAGGGTATCATATCTTTCTGCTAACATCGTCTCTGGTGTAGGGTGGTATGTGGATGATGGAAGATACATGACATTCAACAAGAAGGATTTCAACAAAATTTAAGAGAAAGAAACTTGCATATGAGTGGAATTGGCCAATGATGCCACATATCTAATTACCGAATTGGGATCTGTCTCTTTCTCCATGCCATCAAGTAATGTTCTTGAGTTGAATGGTGTTCTGTATGTTCCTATTTTAACTAAGAATATTTTTTTAATTTTGTCCATGACACATCTTAACTACGTAGTTGATTTTTATGCTAAACAAGTCATCATAATAGATTGCAACTAGAAGGATGGTCAAGTATTGGTCAAAGGTGTGCAAGAAGGTGACTTGTATATGTTTCTTGTAGGTCTGATTAAACATGGTGCTTTAATGTATCACTAGGACACACTAGGAGATATTTTGCACAAGATATTTAGTCACTTGCAATGTGGTGTACTTCCACTCTTGAAGCACATAGTGCAAGGATTTTTGGACTTCAAGATCTAAATCCCATGAGTGTACAAGGGTTGTGCACTTGGAAAACACATGAACACCATTTTTACAAGTTGTGAGGATTTATCAAGAGAGACTTTTTATTTGATTCAATAAAATGTGTGTAGACCTGTGGCATTGTCTTCTTTGATAGGCATAATTTATTATGATTTATTGGTGATTCATCTAGAAATCCCTAGATTTAATTTATGAAGAGCAAGGATGATGTCTTAAGTAACTTTTAATATTTTAAAGTTCTTTTGGAGAATCAAATAGGTAAAAAGATCAAAGTGTAGAGGTTTGCAAATACATGAGAGTACATATCCGAGGACTTTTATGCATTTTAAAAGGAAGTAGGAATCAAGAGGGAATTGACAATGCCCTACAACCTATGACATGATGGGGTTGCAAAGAGGAATATTTGGTTCATCATAGAAACAATGAAGGACATGGTCCATGACTTGTATTTTTCCATGTATTTGGGTAGAGGCATGCAATACAACTATGTACATTCTAGATCGATGTCTTCATAGAGAATTAAAAGATGAGACGCTAAAGGAAGCCTTTACTAGTGGGAGCACCCAGGTCTACTTTTTGAGTGAGTCATCCACCTAGAAGATATCCTTCTTAAGTTGCACTGATGTCTTCTATCATTGATGTAAAGCCTTCCAACTTTGAGGAGGCTAATGCTAAGCAAATATGGTGTGATTTCATGGTTGAGGAGTATAACTTCAACCTAAAGAATGATGTATGGGAGACTGTGATGAGACCAGTGGGGAAATATGTGATAGATTCTAGGTGGCTATACAAGATTAAGCATGTAGAAAATGGGAGCATAGAGAAGTACAAAGCCAAATTCATAGCCAAAGTATTCTCTCACAAAGAGGGAGTTGACTATGAAAATGATTTTTCTTTGGTTGCAAGGTATACTTCTATCGTAGTGATAATGTCTATTACATCAATTTTTTGTTGGTCTTATACCATATGGATGTAAAAATTTCTTTTCGACATGGTTTGGTTGAAGAGGAATTACACTTTAATCAGTTGATAGGTTTTGAGGTGTGTGGTGGGATACTCAAGTACAATTTGAATAAGGCCTTTTATGGGCTAAAGTAGGCACCACATGTGTCGTACTCAAGAATTGATGAGTACTTCCTAAATTTTGTCTTCTAAAGACTGCAACAAATCCAAATCTTTATTATTTATATGATAAATATCATTTGATTGTTTTGGTCCTATATGTAGATGATTTGATTATTACAGTTAGTTATGAGAATCTCATCGCATGGTGCAATAAGAATTTGGCAAGCGAATATGACATGAAAGACATTGGGATTATGCATTACTTTTTGGATCTAGAGGTTTGGAAAGGTATGGGTGAAGTCTTGGCCAAGGAAAGTACACATTGGATATTTTGAAGAGATTTCATATGCTAGAGTGCAAACCCTTGGCCACTCCTTTGGTGCTAAATTTGAAGTAATCTGTTGATTTAGACTTAGATTTGGAAAAACCATCTTGGAATAGGAAATTGATTGGTTATCTTATGTATCTTATGATTACTAGGCCTGATATTTGTTTTGCAATGAATAGTTTAATCTAGTTCACGACTGAACTTAGGAAAATTCATTGGAACCCTATGAAACATGTTTTCGGATATTTGAAGGGCACAATTCATTATGGCATGAGGTTTGTGGGAGATGGATAGGTGTTGCCACATGGATTTGTAGATTTAGATTAGGTAGGAGATGCAAACATGAGGAAGAGGAATTATAGTCACTACTTTAGCTTGGGATCATGTATGATTTCTTGGTTTAGCATGAAGCAAGGAGCAGTTGCACTCAATTTAGTTGAAGCGGAGTATATTGTAGCATCATTGGCATGTTGCGGGGCCATTTGGCTTCACACATTTGTTTCAAAGTCGATCGATGAAATGTTGGAGCCCATGGTTGTGTAATATGATAATTAGAATTTCATTAGATTCTCTTAGAACATAGTGTGTCATGATCACTCCAAGACCATTGATAATCGGTACCATTCATGAGAGATAGAGTACATAAGGGAGCTATTGTTCTTAATTATGTTCCAATTGATTTGCAAGTTGTTGACATTCTAACGAAACCCTTTGCAAAGGGGAAGTTCAAGATTCTAAGAGGGAATCTCGACTTGGTGAAGAACATCTTCTTGATAAAGGAGTATGATATTTTTGTTTCTCTAAGTCATTCTCCTAGGAAGAGGGCTCGTGAGTATTGGAGTGGATTCATTGTAAGATGGGTGTGCCACGTGGGGGAGATTCTCTTACACCCCTATGATAGATTCCTTTCACTTATGATGCATGCTATCCTTATTTTTTGGTCAAAGTAAGGTTATGACAGATTCTATGACAATTATGATAGAGTCCTCTTACACAATATGACACATTTATGATGGGAGTTACACATGCTAAGTAGGGTGAATCCCTTGAGGAGAGATTCCTTGTTACATATGGTGGATGGTTCCTTTCATTAGGCATATTATCATCCATTACTTTAATAACCACTCCCTTTTCTTGTCAAGTTTGACTCCTTAAGGGAGGGCACATTAATTAGGCTTATCTATATTGAGCTTGAGTAGAGTGATTCTACCAAGAGGTTGCCTAATTCTTGAAAGAATCCAATGTAGTCACTTGAGGACAAGTATGGTATTTTTGTTATGTATTAATTAGAAAATATTGATTGTTGTTATAGAATTTCAGTTGTTTGTTTTCTACATTCATGTTGTTCTTTGTGTAGATCAAATTTCATCTTTTGTAGGGTTGGTCTCATTTCTTGATATGTAGTGTTTGCACTTCTTAGTTTTCCATTCAACATTTTTGTTTATGTAGATCTAAAAATTTAATTGGTGTTTTAGTCAAGTCCAATTTTAGTTGTATGAAAAATCCTTTGAATGTAGGTCTATGCATCATGTAGATGTAAAATTATGACAAAACATGTGATAAGTATACATTTTCATCCATCAATTTTTAGAAAAAATTGAATAGCAAGTTGGTAATTCATCAAGATAGTATCATATGATAAATTAACATCCATAAAAAAAGTCAAATATTAATAGCCCCATAATTTGTTATACACTATATTAAGATGATGACAAAATGACAAACTAAAGCATGTGAAACCACCCTTTTAGAAGCCAAGAACGAAGCCAAAACCAGTGCAAATTCACCTTAACAAACCATCATATGTGGGTAATCTTAGATCTATGATGAATGCATCCAAAAACATGGGCCAATTTAGTTTCCAAAACTATTACCCTACTATAGATAATTGACTAATTTCATTCTAAAGGATTTTTCCCCAAATTGTTGGCCAATGATGGAAGTTGTCACCATTAAAGCCTTTAATTTATGTCTATAACAAATTTGCAACAATATAGTATGTGTGTTGTTTGGAATTCTTCCCAACATAGGTGAGTGAAAGGATGATGATGCCTTGAATGGGGAGAATTCCCCTCATATTCATATGTGATCGACATCATATACAAACAAATTCTTGTGGGTTCAAGGATGCAACTTATGATTCAAACTTTTTTTCTTTTCCTTGAAATATGTGAAAATTAGTGATGATGTTAGCCCTTAAATTAATGAAATCTCTCCTTGCACCCACCCAATGGCTCCAAGTCCCACTAGTCCACACTGGTCACTATTTCAAATATTTTCCTCCTCGTTCCATTTTCCTTTGTTTTTATTTAATTGGTCATTCATCTAAATCTAGGTCAACCCTCTTCATGTCCTAGTTAAAATATATTTTAGCATAGATGTTATTTTGAATATCGATTTGGAAATTTGAAGTACTCATTTGTAATTATAATAGATTATTAGCCTGATGGGGAATAATTAAGTACTTGTTAAAAAAACTAAGCTATCTTAGTTATCATAATATGTGATATTTGCATGGTTGTATAATTTGTACGTATTGAAAAGTTTGATTGTATAAATGTGTATTTGAAAGACAAAATGAAAACTTTGATGGTGTGTACACTTGGATGGGGAATTCAAACTAAAAATTTTGCATCTTGCATGGTGGTCTACATTGGAAGTGGGAATTGAGTAAACCTTTTCTACTTTATATATGACATCATACATAACATTCCATGTCTTTATCATAGTCATGTTAGATGATTGGATTTCACATAAAAAAACACAAGTGTTGATGATTGCAACTTCATGAGACATTCTCCACGTCGTTCTCCTCTAGACTGACTTGAGACGATCTGTGAGAATTCCCATGTGATGGGTGAGTCATACTCCTCTAGACTGAGTTGAGATGACGTGTATGGTCTCTTTTCGTGCTCCTCTGGACTAAGTTGAGATGACTTGAGATGGTCTCATGTCGGACTCCTATAGATTTAGTTCAGTCGACTTGAGATGGCTCTCTAGATAGTACTCCTATGGAATTAGTTGAGTTGATTTGTTGAGAGTAATGTCCCTATGGATGAGCATAGGTGGATGTGTCCCTAGTGGCAGAACACTAGAGGATGTGTGATATCCCTTGCAAAGAGTAAGACTTTGGTAAAACCCTATTTTGTATTGTAAAGGGTACAAGTCGGCCCCACCATGCAAAGATAATTAATATTGTGTAAAGATTAATTATATTGTTGAGTTATAGAAGTCGACCCTATTGTGCCAATAGAGACATCCATTCGATGTGCTAGGTCATGTATAAATAAGAGAGTTAGATCCCCATTGTGGATCACTCACTCACACTTGTTTCATTATCTCAATGCCTACTTGTAGGGTTGAAGTGTGCACTTCTCTTAGGCACAATGTTTCTTGGTCATAGAGTACCCTCTTGTGTGCACTAGGGTTTGTGGTGAAAGGGTGATCTTCTCTTGACTCTATAGAAAAGGATTGTTGGGTTTTTCCCTTAATTGATAAGGGTTTTCCCAGGATAATTTCTTGTGTTCTTGTGCATGGTTATTCTCCTTGTGATCTTGGTTACTATAGCTATTGTATATTGTATTGTTGCATTGTTTATGGTTCAAGTTCATGTTGAATTGAAATAAACTACATGTGCCTTGAACTAAGCATTAAAAATTCAACATGGTTTCAGAGCAATGTTCCTGAAGGGCCATTGCACAAGCTATTCCAAGCTAGACGACACCTTCTTGTTGCAACTGCAAAAACGACCCCTTCCATTTTCCTTGTCAAACTAGTTTTAGCACTTTCTACTTGAACGTTGGGCCTAATTTTTGCACAAGCAGGTACATCCTAGTCCAGTGCACCACTTGCAACTCTCAGATCAAAAATTGAAGTTTTGATTTTCAGCCCTAAGGTTTCTAGGGTTTTTGCATAACGTTGGAGTATTTTTTTCATCTTGTTGAGGTTCCTTTGACTCTCTAGGGTTTCTTGTTGGCAATCATAAGTCCAACAAACCCCTAGAGACCTCCTCTTGAAAAACGCTAGGGTTTCTAGCCTAGTTGTTAGGGTTTGTGAAGAATCTGCAAGCCATGAGGAACACAACTTTGGTGGAAGATAGGATTGATGGAACAAGCAACTTCAACTCCTAGAAGTCAAGATTACACATCACTCTGGAAGAGGATGACCTATTGAGATTGATAGAAAAGAATCTACTAGCAACCACAACTGATGAAGAGAAGGTTGAATGGAAGGCAGACGATGTCAAATCTAGGAAGATAATCATTTATTCAATAAGATATCATCTACTACCTCACATCTCTACCTTGAAGACAACTTATCAAATGTATGATGCACTGAAGCGATGTTTGAGAGCAATAGCACTAACAAAGCTCTCACATTGAAACACCAACTTCAAAATCTTAAAATGACGAAAGTTGACACAATTTCTACCTTCTTCATGAAGATTTAAGAGATCAGAGATTAGTTAGGTGCCATTGTAGAAACCATCACAGACAAAAAGCTTGTCATGATTACTCTCAATTCTCTTCCAAGACATTGGGAACCATTCATTCAAACTATCAGTGGAAGAGCAAATTTACCTCAGTTTGATCGTCTATGGGTAGACTGCACTCAGGAGGAAGCCATAATTATAGCAAGAGGTGTGAAAGACTCCCATCATGATGAAAATCAATCCCTTGCTTCTCATACAAAGAGAAGCAAAAGAAATAGAAGAAGTTTCAGCAAAGCATTCAAAGACAAGAAAACTTCAGCACCTCCAGGTCATGAACATAGAAAAGACATTTCAAGGATTCAATGTTTCAGATGTGACAAGTATGGATACATTGCGAGAAATTGTCCTACCAGGAAGAAAGGAATGCAACATGCATCCACTGCAGATGTTGATTTAGAACCACCTCAGAGAGATGAAGACATAAGAGATGAAGCATTCTTCTTCATTTCAACACTCTCAGGTACAGTTCCTACTGATAGTGATATTTGGTTGATTAACAGTGGTGCTTCCAGACACATGAATAGACATAGAGAACATCTTATAGACCTTGTAGAGAAAGAGTCTCGTCTGCATGTTGTACTTGGTGATAATGCCAGATATATTGTGAAGGGAGTTGGAACTTATTCTTTCCAACTAGATTCTGAAATACCACTTCAATTAAGTGAAGTACTATATGTACCTGGGATGAAAAGGAACCTTGTCTATGTTTATACCTTAGAGGATAAGGGATACAAGGTTACCTTCTCTAAAGGAAAAGTTCTTGCATAGCACAAGAACTCACACATGGAGTCTTCCTGGGTGATTGGTGTTCGAGAAAACAGTTTGTACAGACTGATTGTCCGACCAGTCCAAGCCTTATTACATGATACTATCAGCCTGAACGAGCTATGGCATAGGAGAATTGCTCATTTACATTATAGAGCCCTTCCCTCTCTAGGGAAGATGGTGATAGGCCTTCCAGAGATACATATCGAGCATGATGGCGTTTTCAGAGGTTGTGCTCTTGGAAAGAATGTCAAGGGGTCCTTTTCGAGCAGTGACAGTAGATCCAAGGGGATCTTGGACTTGATACATACAAATGTTTGTGGACCCATGACTATTTCTTCCTTGAACGGATATTTGTACTATGTTCTCTTCATCGATGATCACTCTCGAAAGATGTGGATTTACTTCTAGAAGACCAAGGATGGAGTCCTTGCGATATTTCAAGAGTTTAAAGCTCAGGTTGAGAACCTATCCAGGAGGAAGATCAAGGTGTTGGGATCAGATAATGGGGAAGAGTACACCTCCAGGGATTTCAGTGATTTATGTATTGAGGCAGGGATCAAGAGGGAGTATATCGTTCCTTATAACCCTCAACGGAATGGGGTTGAAAAGAGGAAGAACAGATCCATTGTTGAGACAACCAAAGCAATGATACATGATCAGAATCTACCTATGATTCCGTGGGTAGAGGAATCCATGAAAACAATGTACGTTCAGAACATGAGTCCTCATAAGATTTTGAAGAATATGACTCTTGAAGAAGCCTTCACCGTAGTGAAGCATGAGGTTGGACACTTCAAGATATTTGGGTGTCCAATATACTTTCATGTACCCAAGGAAAAGAGGACCAAGCTAGACCCTTCAAGCATAAAGGGTACATTTTTGGGGTACAATGAATCTTCAAAGGCATATAAGATCTACATCCCTGGTCAGAGAAAAATCGAGGTTAGCAAAGATTTCACCTTTGAGGAAGAGATAGCCTTTCGAAGATCCAAAGAATTGCATATGGAGATTGACAATGAGAAGAAGGAAGAGACAATACCTTCTCCCCCTTCAGCAATTCAGAGGGAGACAATTATAGATCCAGTTGATCCAGTTGATCTCGTAGCTCCAATTGATGTTCCCAGAGACATTGCAGTAGGCTAGAAAATTTTTGCATGGGCTCGACAGACTCTGAAGGAGGCAGAGGGACATGCAACTCCTCGTGGTACATTCTGAGAGAGAAAGAGACCACAAATATTTTTGATTTATGTTTCAGCAATGAGCCACATCATTGATACTGAGCCTTCTTGTCATGGAGAAGCAGCAGGTCAGCAGGTTTAGCAAGATGCCATGATCAAAGAGTATCAATCCATCATGAAGAATGATGCGTGGGATATTGTTCTGAGACTGAAAGGGAAGTCTTTAGTGACTTCCAAGTGGATCTATAAAATCAAACATGCAGCCGATGGAAGTGTCGAGAAGTACAAAGAGATATTTGTGGCTAGAGGATTCTCTCAGGTGGAGGGAATAGATTATGAGGAGACATTTTCTCCTGTTTCCCGATACACTTCCATTCGTATGATTATTTTCCTTGCAGCATCCATGGGTTGGAGACTACATCAAATGGATGTGAAGACAACCTTTCTCAATGGTGAGATTGAGGAAGAAGTTTACATCGAGCATCCAGATGGATTCGTGATACATGAGAAGGAGTCTCATGTCTGCAGGTTGAAGAAATCCCTGTATGGACTAAAGCAGGAACCTCAAGCATGGTATGAAAAGATTGATGGATACTTGATGAGTTTGGGCTTCAACAAGAGTGTTGTTGATCCAAACTTATACTACAACATTGTTGGTGACTAGTGCTTGATTTTGGTCCTATATGTTGATGAATTATTCCTCACCGGTTCAAAAATCCTTATTGTTGAATGCAAGAGTGCATTGGCTTCTGAATTCGAGATGAAGGAACTTGGTATGATGCGCTACTTCTTGGGACTAGAAGTGTGGTAGAGGACTGATGATATTTTCCCGAGTCAAAGAAAATACACAGTGGAGATATTGAAGAAATTTGGGATGACAGACTGCAGATCCATGCCTACACCGATGGTGATGAATTTGAAGAAAATGAACGAGTCTTCTTCTGATTCAAGAGAGATTGATCCACACCTTTACAGACAACTGATTGGATCATTGATGTATTTGGTTAACATCAGACCTGATATATGCTATGTAGTGAGTGTACTCAGTCAGTTTATGAGTCAGCCGAGATAGACACACTGGATAACAACGAAGTATGTGCTGAGATATTTACGAGGAACAATTGGTTATGGATTGAGATATGCCTCCGGTGCAGACATGAGTTTGCAGGGATATACCGATGCAGATTAGGTAGGGAGCGCAGTGGACCAAAAGAGCACATCCTGTTGTTGTTTTACTTTGGGATCTGCCATGGTTTCCTGGTGCAGCAAGAAACAAACTTCTATGGCTTTGAGTACCGCAGAAGCAGAGTATATTGCATTATGTGTGGCAGTCCGCAAAGCAGTGTGGCTTCGCAAGCTCCTTGCAGCCTTATTTGGACATGAGATGGATTCCACTGTTATCCATTGCGATAACCAGAGTTGTGTGAAGCTCTTCGAGAATCTTGTGTTTCACGATAAATCAAAACACATCGAGATCAAATACCATTACATCATAGATATGGTGTAGAGGAAAGCAGTACATGTGCAATACCTTTCTACACACGAGCAAGTTGCAGATGTCTTCACCAAACCGCTTGCCAGGAGGAAGTTCGAGTACTTTCGTGAGAGACTTGGCCTAGTGGAGAATGCCTCCCTAGCTGAGAGGGAGTGTTGATGATTGCAGCTTCATGAGAAATTCTCCAGGTCGTTCTCCTCTGGATTGAGTTAAGACGATCTATGAGAACGCCCATGTGATGGGTGAGTCATACTCCTCTGGACTAAGTTGAGATGACGTGTGTGGTCTCTTTTCATGCTCCTCTGGACTGAGTTGAGATGACTTGAGATAGTCTCATGTCAGACTCTCATGCACTTAGTTGAGTCGACTTGAGATGGCTCTCCAGATAGTACTCCTATGGACTTAGTTGAGTTGATCTGTTGAGAGTGACGTCTCTGTGGTTGAGCACAGGTGGATGTGTCCCTAGTGGTAGAGAACTAGAGGATGTGTGAGATCCCTTGTTATATTGTCAAAGAGTAAGACTTTGGTAAAACCTTAATTTGTATTGTAAAGGGTACAAGTCGGCCCCACCATGCAAAGATAATTAATATTGTGTAAAGATTAGTTATATTGTTGAGTTATAGAAGTCGACCCTATTGTTCCAATAGACACATCCATTTGATGTGCAAGGTCGTGTATAAATAAGAGAGTTAGATCCCCATTGTGGATCACTCACTCACACCTATTTCATTATCTCAACACCTACTTGAAGGGATGAAGTGCGCACTTCTCTTAGGCACAATCTTTCTTGGTCATAGAGCACCCTCTTGTGTGCACTAGGGTTTGTGGTGAAA
>ML781058.1:28987-41413 GCA_009831015.1 Picea engelmannii
CAAATATTTCAAAAAATTTATGATTACACAATTCATCATAAATATTCGTTTGGTCAAATCATATAATAGTTAAACAAATTAAATATCTAAAATATTTTAAAAATTTATACATTATATAATTCATCGTAAAGTTTTTATACATTATAAAATTCATCATAGATATCTAAAGATTTTTTACATTATAGCTTAAAAAATTATATGTATCTAAAGACATTATAGTAAAAAAAAACAATTCTATCATAGATATCTAAAGATTTTATATATTATACAATTCATATCTAAAGATTTTATATACTATAGTTAAAAAATTATATATCTCTCAAGACTTTATACATTATAGTTAAAAAATAAATAATATATCTCTTTCATTTTACAATTGAGTTGAGTTGAAATATAAAGTACTAGTCAAAACTCAAGTTAAAGATAAGTAATATATCTAATCTTTATTAAGGTGTAGTTTCACATATGTTTAAAAATTAGTGTAGATGTATTTTAACTTCATACCTATCATAGATTGAAAGGGATCAAATCCTTTGAGGTGAACACTGTTGGGTTGTTATATTCTTTGTAGTGAAATTCTAGTCGAAGTGGATCAACTGACAGTCGAAGTCGAAGGAATCGACAAGAAGTTGAAGATCGAGGTGGTTCGACCGGGTAAAGACGAAGTCAAAGACATTGACAACAAGTCGAAGGTTGAGGTGGTCCGATCGGGTAAGGTCGAATTCAAAGACATCGATAGAAGGTTGAAGAAGTCAACCGACAAGATGTCGACATGTAGGCATGTGGCAACCGACTAAAGATCGAATGAAAGTCGACTAGTAATCGACTTTTAACCCGAATTGGTAGTCGATTGTAAGAGAATCCCAAGATTCGCGAGATTTGTAGCCAATGATCTGCATGGATCTGTAACTGTTTTTGGGCACCTTTTCTTTAGGGTTTTTCCTATTGTAAAGCCTATAAAGAAGGTGTGTTGTAATACTCTAAAAGATGATGAAGCACTAATTATAATCGTAGAGGTTGTTGGTCATGTAGATGTAAGTCGAATTGGCTACAAGGTTGTTCTTGTGTAAAACAAGAAGGTATGATGTCGATTATGTATTAGGTGTGGACTAAGGTTAGGCATGTAACATTTTATTCTGAATGAATAAGACAACAAGAGAGCATAACGCTCAAGGAATGTTGGTTTTATCGATTTGGGTTTTCAGGGTAAAATCTTTGTGTATTGTGTTTTTGTTTTTTCATTTACTTTCTTGTTTAAATCTTTCTTCCTCTCTTCTACTAGGTTTAGCATGGAAGTATCCCTCATTTCCTAACAAAAACCTCCTTTTAGAGTGAAAAACTTGAGGAAAGGTTTGCACCTTGAGGGATTTGATCCCTCTCGATGTAGCATGGAAATTTTAGATGATCATCATTATGTATATGTATATGTTTTAGATGAACTTGATCCTTTGAAATTTACTAAGTATCATTTAAAATCAAATTTTCAATGAGAAAATAAATTTAATATTGGAAGCTAAACAAAACGTTACATAATTTACATCATTATGAATCTGAATAATAACAAAGTAACAATGTTTAGCGATGAAGACTGAATAATAACAAAATGAAATGATTAAGAAATTAGATAACATATATACTACATCATATCATTAAGAAGTGATATGAAGAATATATTGAATAACTCATATATTACATAGTAATTGATCTCAATATTTCTTCTTCATATTTTCTCTTAGACACACCCACATACTTTCCCATCTTTTCATATCGATCATATGGAAATGGAGGTTGAAATCAAATATCGTGCAAATCTTTAACTCAATATATTGCAATAAAAGTGAGACCTTACCACTTTGTCTTTCCAATATTAATAGTTTTCTTCTCTAATTTCAATCCATGGGACTTATGGATTGTTAATACCCAAGAAATTCTCAATGGAATTTGTTTATTATTACATCTTTCAATATGTATAATAGGAACAGTCTGAGGGAATAATTCATCTCATGGAACTCCCACATAGTTAACAAATCTTACTAAAACATATGTGGTAGGTTCAAGAGGAGATATTCCAGGAGTGGGTGAAGCTTCTGATGGGGTTCGGTAAGGCGTTATTTCAGCAAATGCAACCAAACTTTGTCCCCCACCTGAAACTTATGTGGCACCCGGTGTTGATCATGGCGTTGCTTGTACTTGTCATTGGATTTCTATAGGATATCCTAAACCTGTTGGCAGATGTGTTGGATCCTCTCAATGAACCGGGTGGCTTTGTCAGCTTCAATTGGAGCAGGAGATGAGTCGGTCGAAGTGACCGCAAGGGGTAGTGCAACATCTATGAGACCCAATGGTTGGAATCCCAACCCCACTTGAAAGGGGTTGTGGCCAGTTGAGCTACACAAGGCTCGGTTGTAGCTATGTTGGACATAGGGAAGACTCTCATACCATGTGCGAGGGTGCTTGGAATTATACATGCAAAGGATATTCACGATTATTCGATTTACGACATTGGTTTGGCCATCTTTCTGGGGGTGGAAGGTCGTGGATTTTTTGAGCTTGGTGTCCAGTAGTGACCAGAGGCTCGACCAGAATGTGTTGAGAAATTGACTGTCCCAATCTAAGACAATTGTTAGTGGGATTCCAAAATGTACCCAGACACGTTCAAATAAGATCTCGGCAGTGGCCTCTATTGTGATTCTCTTCTTGCGGGCGACCAAAATCACCATCTTAGAAAGGCGATCAAAAATAAAAATAAAAACACAATCATTTCCCCACTTGGTGGATGAGAGGCCCGACATGTAGTCCATGGAGATGGATTCCTATGGCATGTCAAGAGTAGGTAGAGGGGTGTACATGACTTGTTTCTTAGTGGTCAATTTGGCAATAGCGCAGGCAGTGCAAGACCTGATATACTTGCTGACCTCCTGTCGAAGTTTCAGCCTGTAGAAATGATTTTGTAGCATTTCCACTGTCTTTTTGACGTCAAAGTGTCATGCCACCCGACTGTAGTGGGCTTCCCAGATAAAATTCACTTGCTCGCTTGATGGAATGCAGATATGGCCCAGACATCACAACAACCCATCCTAAAGATGGAAATTAGCGACAACTGCGCTTGCGCCCAACATTTGGTAGGCGGTGGCGAAATCCAGGTCTGTCTCATAGAGTTGGGGCCATCCAGAGGTCTCATGGCCACAAGAGTCTATCACCATGGTGAGTGTCATGATTGGCGGTCTGTTGAGGCAATAAGCGACGCGGTTTGTGCTTCATGTTTTATACTTGATGTTGAGGTGGAATTGCGGAAAGTATGTGGACCACTTCTGATGGCGGTCATTCTGCAAGTTTCCTTATGTCTACATGAACTGCAGTGGCTTATGATCGGTGTGGATGATTTTCACCTTCCCAAGAATGCAATGTCTCCATTGGCGACATGCTTCCACAATGGAGTACATTTATTTGTCATAAGTAGGGTACTCACGGACAACATCTGATGGTGTCTCACTATGATATGCCATGGGGTGGTCGTGTTGAGTGAGAACGAGGCCCACAGTATAGTCTGAAGCATTTGTCTAGATATCAAAGGGTTGTTGCAGGTCCGATAGTGAAATTACTGGGGATGATCACGAGCGTTGATTCAAATCATCGAACGTTTGTTATTGGGACTGGCCCCACACAAATTTCACCTTACCACCACCCCTGGTTACTTGGCTGAGGGCCCATGCAATATGGGAGAATCCCAACAGGAACTTGTGGTAGAAATTCGCAAGGCCCAGGAAGCTCCGAAGCTCAGTGAGTGTGGTTGGGGCTAGCCAGTCACGGATGACTTGGATCTTGGCTAGATCCACATGTACAACATGTTTATCAATGATGTAGCCTAGGTAATGGACCCTATCCATGCCGAAGGAGAATTTTTCCAAGTTGGCGTATAGCTTGTGCTGTCACAGGGTGTGCAGAACCTATTGAATATGCTGCAAGTGTTCTGCCCAAGTCTTGTTGTAAATGAGAATGGCATCCAAATACACCACTACAAAATTATTGGTGAATGGTTGCAGGATATCGTCCATCATCCTCATGAAAGTGGTTGGAGCATTTGTCAAACCAAAGGGCATGACCAACCATTCGAAAAGTCCTTCCTTGGACTTGAAGGTGGTCTTCCATACATATGTTTATTCTATCGGGACCTGGTGGTAGCCAGACTTCAGATCAATCTTACTGAAGTATTTGTCCCCTATGAGTTGATCAAGGAGGTTGTCTATTCGGAGAATCGGGTACCGGTTTCTAACCGTGATTTTATTCAGGGCTCGATAATCAATGCAGAGTCACCAGGTTCCATCTTTCTTATGTACCAACACAATTGGGCTCCCGCAAGGTGATGAGTTGGGATGGATGTGCCCCTTATGGAGTAATTCTTGGATCTACCGCTTGATCTCCTCATTCTCTAACAGATAGCGACAGTAGACTGGCCGATTGGGCAATGGTGCGTCGGGGTTCAGATCAATCGGGTGCTTGACCTGACAGTGCAATGGTACCCCAGTAGGTGAGGAGAAGATATCCTAGTATGCTTCCCCGACCTTATCCACTTCCTTCTGCTATGTGGAGAGGTCATTCGCGGAGACCCTAGATGTGGCTACGATCTTTCGCTCATTCTGAGAGAGAATCACGAAGAAGAAAAAATTCCCCGTCTGAGAGATGACCTTCCTGCATTGCTTGGCAGAGATAAAGAAAATAGCACTAGGTGGGACTGCCTCTGGTATCCTATACAATTTCTTGTTCAAAGTAATAATAACACTGCGAGGCCTAGACTCATATACAACATGGTGTTTTCATAAAAATGATTGGCCCAAAATAACATTACAAACTTTGAGAGGGGAAAAATCACACAATACCTTGTCTTTGAAGGGCTTGATGTCATATGATAGGCGACATTATTGGCTGATGTGGATATCACCTCCTTGGCGGAGTTATCTGATGGTGTAGGGATGCGGGTGTGATGTTGTCGATAGGGCTAGTCACTTGACAACCTCTGCAAAGATGAGGTTCTTCTCATTATCGCTATCAATGATGAAGTGTAGCGGGGTACCCTTCACCCACATCTATGAATGAAAAAGGAACTCACATTCCTTTGGCTCGTCTGGTTCATCGAGATGGAGCTTGGTGGTAGCACCAGTAGCACTGGGTTCTGCATCAATGATCTGTCTCCCCCTTTCTGGTTCTGACTCAGAGTCAGAACCCGCATCTGATTCATAGGCTTTCACCTCAGCCACCAGTGACTTCTTTGAGTGACAGTCAGTAGTGTTATGCCAGGGGATCTTATGGAAGTCGCACCACTTCCCATTATATTTCTTTTTCTTTCTAGTATCCTTCTTTGCTTGCGGCCTGGACTGGTTTCCCTGAGGTGGTCCATATTTTCTCTGTCCTTTGTTCTGCAGGTTGGGGCCACCCTTTCCTGGATTTTGTTGTGAGGGGTTCCCATGCCCAAATTGCCACGTATTTTGTTTGAGCTTCTCCTCGATTTTGATGGAATATTAGTAGACCACACCCAAGGATGAGATGTCCAGAAACTCCATTTTGGCCTGGATGTATCGATGCAGACTGCCGTGATACTTGAGCACCATATGTCACTCCGAATATTTGATACCCATCTTGGTGCGCAAGGTATGCAAGATATTTGTGAACTTGGGCACTTCTTGGTCTCTTTCTTGCCACAGTGTGGTCCATTTTGTATACAGGTCGTCATAACTTCCAACAGGGTAGTATTTTTCCTTAATTACATCCTTGAAGGACTCCTAGGTGATCGTGACTGTAAATAATGAGGGTTCATTTGTTTCCTTCTGCTCAGAGAAAGTTTCCCACCAATCTTTGACATGGGGAACGACTTTGAGGAGTGCAAAAGTAATATTTTCTCTATTCGAGAAGTTATGGACAGAGAAATACCCTTCTAGAAGATTCAACCATTTGTCTACAACATATGCGTCTATATGACCTTCAAATAGAGGAATATTGAAGTTGATTTGTACCTTGAAGGGGGGGGGCGCCTCCGTTTGAGGAAGATGCATCGCATGTTGGTAGTCACTGAAGGATTTGCAAAAAACTATCCATCATCTCGTTCCTATGTTGCGTGAGGGCTTCCTCGAGCAACATTTTGAAGGGATCTCATGTCACATAATCTTTCTTTTCTCCCGCCATGATAGGTCACTTGGGCATGTGAGAGATTTTGTCCTCAAGAGAAACAAGCTCGAGACCCAATTCTTTGTACCCTGACCTCGTTGGGGACATACATTAAGAACAACAAGGAGAAGATTGATCTGATACCACTGATCCAAATTTTATGAGAAGAATGAAATGAATACAGATTATTATCAAAATATTCTTAACACAAAATAACAGATATACAATAAAATTGGTTTATATTCAATAAGGAAATAAGTTGAAACTGTAAAATGCAGCAGAAAACAAGATTGCTAGAATGGTGGCGGCTTATCTCTGAGAAGAGATGTGATGGTTGCGCTCATTCACCAGAACATCATTACAATGAGGCTCTCAAGGCCTTTTTACAATAAACAGGAATTTCAAAAACCCTAGACAATAAAAAACCTAACACTAGGAGATGAAGCGCCAAAAGTCATGTGGGCCATGTTTGGGTAAGTTAGTACATCAACTTCCTGAGGTCGTAACTTTTTCATACGATCTTCATTTTAGGCGCACGATAGACCATTGGAAAGGTATATCCGAGGGATACACATTTTTCTTGTGGAGAGCCCTAAAAATGTTGTTTAGGGCCACAAAAACATCCCCGAAAGTCACCGACCCAAAAACTAGGAAAAAAATGTCGATCTAAAAAATTGCCAAAATGAGCTAGTTGGAATATGTGGGAGGCCACCATCATCCATCTGGATCAGATACTCAATATTTTTTTTTTCACAATATTTGTTGTTCATTTTTCCATATCCTCATCTCTTCCCTTTCAATTTCAATGAATTGTTTCATTTGATTGAATCCATGTATTCTAACTGTTGGCCCTTGACCAATTTTTGGGAACACTTGGTCATATTTGATCGTTTTTGGGACTTCGACAACCTGTCAAAGATGGAGCGCCAGACAAAGCAGATATTACAGAATATCGGCCCACTTTTGGGTCCCTTTTTGGGTTTTGGGAATATGTGATGGGAAAGGGATATTGGCCCATGGGTTCACCCACGCTTAGGCCCACTTTTGTAAATGTATAAATAGACATCTAGGCATCTAGTAGAGTATCTACGGTATCTATGTGATATAGGCTAAGTGCCAAGAGGGAATCTGTGTGATCAAGAGTTTTGTGCATTCCATATAGACTTGCAGAGCTTAGTGCAAGTCCCTGTGTGAAGGTATAGAAGTCTTTGTGCTGAAAGGCACAGAAGAAGGATCTAGCAAGCTGTGTGGATCTTCTATCCTATGTGTAGTAAGGGTTTCTAAGGCTCTGTGCTTGTAACTTATTGGACGACGATAATAAATAAGAAGAGTTGGTGGACATAGCCCCAGGGTGGGGGTGAACCACGTAAATCTGTGTGTTATGCTTTGTGCTTTGACTTGATGTGTTTATCTTTGCTTTTGCAAAGTGCTTTGATATATTTAGATGAATACACTTATGCTTTGTGCTTCATTAGATGTGTATGAATAGTATATCTGATATGTATGAAGATGATTAGTGATGATCTACTAGATCTGATCTGTTTTATTGTTGCTAAGTACTAAGATACCTTAGATCTAAGTAAATGTTGCGATGCTCTGTGTTGTCTGCATGATCCAGGTGGATATTGGTGGCCACCCACCTATTCCACTTGGACCCCCACCATTGTTTCTTTTATTTTTTCAGTTTCCTCACAGTTTACTATTTTTAGCAGTTTTTTGGGTCCTGAACTTCCGGAGCCGTTTTAAGGCCTTAAACGATGTTTTTTTTGGGAAAACGGGGAGAAACATAGTTCATTGATCAATGTTTCTCACCCAAAAGTTGTATTCCTCGGATATATCTTTCTAACGAGGTATGGAACACGTCAAACAAAGATCGTATGCCAAAGTTACGTCCTTGGGAAGTTGATGTACCAACTTACCCAAACGGGGCCCATAGTCTTGGCGTTTCATCTCATAGGGTTAGGTCTTTGGATGTTTAGGGTTTTCCGTTGTTTCTAAATAATATTAGGCCTTCGAGCCTCATTACAAGACAATTCAGAGGCCAGTAGCCGCCACATATCTTCTCAGAGATAAGCTACCAATGCCTTAGCTAGTTTATTTCCATCCTGTCTGTAAGCATATTTCAGTCTTTTGTTATTAATGAAATGAAGTCTTATTTCCGCTACATCTCTGTGTTTATGTGTATTTATGTATTTCATTGTGTTCCTACATAAATCCATATCAGTGGTATCAGAGCAGTCTATTCATTCTCGATCCTTATTTGCATGTCCCCAACGAGGTCGGGGTATAAGGAGTTGGGGCTCGATATGGTTGAATTTTTGCAAGATTAGCCTCGCAAACCTGAACGACTTCCCATGGGGGAAGAAAAGAAAGATGAGGGAGCATGAGATCCTATCAAAATTTTGCTTTAGGAGGCCCTTGAGAAACAAAGGACCGCAATGATGGACAACTTTGCCCAGATTCTTCAACGAATTCCCACTGGAGGCGCATCGACATCCAACAACCACTCTGGAGGCACCACTCCTTTTAAGGTACATGTAAAATTTGACATTCCCATATTTGAGGGCCAAATAGATGCAGATGTCGTAGATAGATGGTTGAATCTATTAGAAGGATATTTCTCGGCTCATGACTTTTTTTGACCGAGAAAGGATTATTTTCACACTCCTCAAAGCCGCCCCCCATGTCAAGGACTGGTGGGAAACCTACTTGGAGCAACATGGAGAGGGGAAACCCTCTCTGTTCTCGACCACACCCACTTGGAATTCTTTTCGAAAGGCCATCAAGGAACAATATTTTCCTGTGGGGAGCTATGAGGACAAATACATACAATGGACTACGCTGCGGCAACAAAGGGACCAAGATGTGCATGAGATGACAAATCTGTTTCATACCCTACGCACAAAGTTGGGTATCAAATATTCAGAGAAACATTTGGCGTTAAAGTACCGTAGTTGTATGCACAGATACATTCAGGAGGAAATGGAGTTCCTCGACATCTCCTCGCTTGGTGTGGTGTACCGATATGCTGCCAAGATTGAGTAGAAGTTCAAACAGAAGAAGCGAGACTTTGGGTCTGCAAGTCAAAAGCAAGGAAAAGGTATCCCCAAACCGCAGAACAAAGGACCAAGCCAAGGCGGGGTGGCCCAGGACAACTCGCCAAAGCCACAAGAAAAGAACAACACCACGAAGCCAAAAAAGGACACGGGGAAGTGGTGTGAGTTTCATAAGAGCTCCACTCACAACACAAGTGAGTGTCGGGCCAAGAAGTCACTGGTAGCCGAGTTGAAGGCTTCTAAATCGGATGCATGCTCCGACTCTGAATCATAACCTGACAAGGGGAATGATAGGGGGAAGCAGATTATCGATGCGGAGCCCAACGACACCATTGCCACCACGAAGATCCAGAAGGAGGAACCAGAAGATCTAGAGGAGGCGAAGCGTCTCTTCCATTCCAAGATGTGGGTAAATCGTTCCTCGTTGCAGTTCATTGTCGACAACAAAAGCCAGAAGAACCTCATCTAAGTAGAGGTCGTGAAGCGGCTGGGCTTGCCGACCACAGCACACCCACAACCATACACCATCGGGTGGTTGCACCAAGGACAGGACCTCCACATCAGCCAACAATGTCGCCTTCCCTACAACATCAAGCCCTTCACGGATGAGGTATTATGTGACATTGCTCCTCTTGATGTTTCTGATGTATTATTAGGCCAACTATATTTGTGGAAGTGACATGTTGTGTATGAGTCCAGGCCTCATGTTGCTATTATCACCTTGGACAATAAGATGTACAGGATACCAGAGATAGCACCACCTACCACCATCTCTTTGGTTACTACAAAACAATGCAGTAAGCTCATTTCCAAAACTAGGAAATTTGTTTTCCTAATGATCTACCCTCAGGGAAAGAGGAAGACTATGGCCATGACCTCTAGATAGGGCCTCATTGCATGAAAACAACAAATGGATAAGGTCGTGGAGGAGTACAAGGACATATTCACCTCCTCCACAGGGGTGCCTCTACACTTCCAGGTCAAGCACCCCATTGATCTGACCCCAGGTGTGTTGCTTCCCAATGGACCCATCTATCGGTGCTTTGTTCTGGAGAATGACGAAATCAAGAGGCATATTTAGGATTTGTTGCAGAAAGGTCACATCCGGCCGTGTTCATCACCCTATGGGAGCCCGATCGTGTTGGTGCATAAGAAGGATGGGACTTGGAGACTCTGCATTGACTATTGGGCACTGAACAAGATCACTTTCTAGAATAGGTACCCGATCCCATGGATTGATGACCTTCTAGACCAACTCAAGGGGGCGTAATATTTCAACAAGATCGACTTGAAGTTGGGGTATCACCAGGTACCAATCGAACCCTCTGATGTGTGGAAGACTGCCTTCAAATCCAAGGAAGGCCTTTTCGTATGGTTGGTCATACCATTCGGGTTGACGAATGCCCCTGCAAACTTCATGAGGCTAATGGATGATATCCTATGACCATTCACCAACTCATTTGTAGTGGTGTACTTGGATGACATTCTGATCTTCAACCAGACTTGGGAAGTGCACCTCCACCACATCCGACAGGTCCTCCAAACACTGCGACAACACAAGTTGTGTGCCAATTTGGAGAAATGCACTTTTTGCATGACCCAGGTTCAGTATCTGGGATACATTATTGATGAGCGGGGGGTGCATGTGTATCCAACAAATATCCAATTCATTCGGGATTGGCCAGCCCCAACCACCCTAACAGAGCTTCACGGCATTTTAGGTCTTGCCAATTTCTACTGCAGGTTTGTGTTGGGATTCTTTCATATCACTTGGCCCTTGAGTCAAGTCACCAAGGGAGGAGCTAAAGAAAAATTATTTTGGTCTGAATCTCAACAGAAGGCGTTTGGGGAGTTGAAGCATCACCTCTTCTCTACACCAGTGCTCACATTACCAGACTTGCAACAACCATTTGAGATCGACACAGATGCCTCTGACTATACTATTGGGGTAGTCCTTACTCAACATGGGCATCCAGTGGCATATCACAGTGAGACACTTTCTGACAAAGTCCAAAAGTATCCCACTTATGACGAAGAAATGTATTCCATTGTGTAGGCTTGTCGACAATGGAATCATTTCATTTTGGGAAAGGAAACATCATCCACACAGACCACCGACCCCTGCAGTTCATACAGACACAAGGGAAGTTGCAGAACAATCGCCATCAGAAGTGGTCCACATACCTGCAATAGTTTCATTTGAACATTAAGTACAAGAAAGGTAGCACCAATAATGTTGCAGACTACCTTAGTCGACCACCCATCGTGGCACTAACCACTATGCTCAACTCTTGTGGGCATGAGACTTCCGATTGGCCGCTTCTCTACACAAGTGATCTAGAAGTCGGCCACACATACAATACACTCTTGGAGGGTAAGCAAGTTCCCAATTTTCAGCTCCAGGATGCCCTGCTTTGTCACCTGGGACACCTTTGTGTTCCTTCAAGTGAGCGTGCCAAGATGATTTGGGAGGTGCACTACAATCAGGTTGCGGGGCATTTTGGGGTCGAGAAAACTGTGGGAGTACTGCAAAAGTATTTCTATTGGTTGAACCTTCGACAGGATGTCAGGAAGTACATCAAGTCCTGCATTACTTGCGCCATTTCCAAACAGACCATCAAGAAGCAAGGCCTCTATACTCCGCTTCCTACCCCCAGTCGACCTTGGGAATCCATCTCTATGGTTTACATGTCGGTCCTTCCTTCTATTAAGCATGGCAATGACTGTGTTTTTGTGGTCATCGACCGATTCTCGAAGATGTCCATTATGATGGCTTGGAAGAAGAATATCACAACAGAGGCCACTGCTAAAGTCTTCTTTGAATGAGTGTGGGTACACTTTGGGATCCCACGGTCTATCATATCATATTGGGACAACAGGTTCCTCAGTACATTTTGGTCTAGCCTTTGGTCGATGCTGGACACCAAGCTCACCAAGTCCACAACTTTCCATCCACAAACTGATGGCCAGACAGAGGTCGTCAACCAGATGATCGTACACATTTTGTGCATGTACAATTCAAAGAATCCATGCACATGGGATGACATCCTCCCCTATGTACAACACAGCTACAATCGGGCTCTCCATAGCTCAACCAACCACAACCCCTTTCAAGTGGGCTTGGGATTCCAGCCACTATGTCCCATTGACATAGCCATGCCATTTGTGGCTACTCAGGAAGATTCATCTCATGTCCAGTCTGAGGCTGACA
>ML781058.1:52570-68371 GCA_009831015.1 Picea engelmannii
GCTCCAAGAGCACTCAGACATATGAAAACCTTACAGAAAATTCAGATTTAGAGGTGTTGGAGTCGCAGCTCCAAGAAGCAAAGAAGCACGTAGATACTCTATAGGAATAGGTGAAGGCCTTAACACCAGTTGAAAGAATGAAGAGGTTTCCCGAGTAGCACATGGCCCATCAACAGATCCACACAATCTAGACCAAAGTGATGGAAGTATCTCAATGAATTCAACCAATGCAAGATAAGGCATGCCAACTGTTCACCGAAGTTGAAAGCCAAGGAGTAGAGCTTGAACAGGTTGTCATCACAACAGAACAACGCCTAGAAGGGGTAGTCAATGAAGCACTCATCCGGGAGTTCGTTGAGCAAGAGGCAGTAGCACTACAACAGGTCAAAGAAGCTCAAGCCATGTTCGAGGCATTTGAGGCAGAATTACTTAGACTAGAGTAACTCGGGACGAGTCACAGGTGAGTGTTGGAGGCCTGTTGGCCCTTGACCAAGTTTTGGGAACACTTGGTCATATTTGACCATTTTTGGGACTTTGAAAACCTATCAAAGATGGAGCGCCAGACGAAGCGAATATTACAGAATCTCGGCCCATTTTTGGGTACCTTTTTGGGTTTTGGGAATATGTAATGGGAAAGGGATATCGGCTCGTGGGTTCACCCATGCTTAGGCCCACTTTTCGAAATGTATAAATAGACATCTAGACATCTAGTAGAGTATCTACGGTATCTATGTTATATAGGATAAGTGCCGAGAGGTAATCTGTGTGATCAAGAGTTTTGTGCATTCCATATAGACTTGCAAAGCTTAGTCCAAGTCCCTGTGTGAAGGTATAGAAGGCTTTGTGTTGAAAGGCAAGGAAGAAGGATCTAGTGAGATGCGCAGATCTTCTGTCCTATGTGTATTAAGGGTTTCTAAGTCTCTGTGCTTGTAACTGATTGGCCGATGATAATAAAGAAGAAGAGTTGGTGGACGTAGCCTCAGGGTGGGTGTGAACCACATAAATCTGTTTGTTATGCTTTGTGCTTTGACTTGATGTCTTTATCCCTTCTTTTGAAAAGTGCTTTCATATATTTAGATGAATACACTTATGCTTTGTGCTTCATTAGATGTGTATGAATAGTAGATCTGATATGTATGACGATGTTAATGTTGATCTACTGGATCTGATCTGTTTTACTGTTGCTAAGTACTAAGATACCTTAGATCTAAGTGAATGTTGCGATTCTCTATGACGTTTGCAAAGTATAATAAGGGTTGAATATTGATGAATGATCAATTCTAAGTGCTCTGTAAATGATATAATCACATATCTGTGTCCTAGATAAGGTTGCAGACACCTGAATCTTGCAACCACCCCTACCTCTACCTCGAGTGAGACTTCATCTGCTTTGCAGGTGTTGTCGAAAGGGCCGGTAGTTAGGGTTTTGTTGGTGCATTTTTGTAGCGTTGAACCCCAGGTCTGCCCCTGTGCCAACACTAACTAATTGTTGTTGTTGACTTATTACATATTCAATATTGTTATTGTTCATTTCTTGATCAATAAGAGACACGATGCTATTGAATTTTCAAATATTTACAATTTATATTCCTGTATCAAACAAAAAAAATGCAAAGAATATGAACAGTGCAATCCTAAAATAGTTAATAAGTAATACTAGAATCAAAATTTCCAATTGGCACCTGAAGCCATTCTAAAGTAATATAGTCGATTATTCCTGGAATATCTTCCTAGGCCTCCTACCTCGACAAATATGGAAAGAGAGGAACAATAATATCTTCAAGGAACAATAATATGGAAAGAGAGGAACAACAATATCTTCAAGGAACAATAATATAGAAAGAGAGGAAGAATAATATCTTCAAGGAACATCATAAATGCCTTTTTAAACAAACACCCATAGAAAGCCCAAGCTTTTGTGTGTGCGACCTCTCTGATTTCCCTTCTATAGTCAGCCCTCATGGCATCTTCCCTAGGAAGGGGTGCCAAGTCTCCTCCCCCCCTTCAAATATTGTTGTTCTCCACCCTCCCCAAATCCTCCAGACAAGCCTTCTTATTTTGTCAAAAAATTAGAATAAATCTTGTCCATCCCTGTTCAAGATAGTTATAGGTCGCTTGCTTTGTTGGAATTGGCATAATAGACCAATTCACAAGAATTTTTCCCTCCCCTCGGGCCATGGCTCTTTGGGTGGAGAAAAAATGGAAACCTCATATGAAAGGTAAGCTCTCCCACTCTTTCTATAGGAGAGGGTTTTTTGCACTCATGTTCGAGGGAAAATCCAATAGAGACCTAATTTTTAGAAGCGAACCATACTTCATGGGGACCAGAGGCATGTATTTAAATCGTTGGACCCTGTATTTTTTCCCAAATAATGACATTCCATCTGCGGTCTCAACCCGATTTCACTTTCCTTTCCTCCCCCTTCACTATTGGAATGATGAAACCATTCAAAATATTGGGAACTCCCTTGGAAAATACATTGATCGAGCTAAACCCAAGGACAAAATGCAAGCATGTGCCCACATCTATGTTGAGGTAGATCTAGAAAAAGGTCTCTTGGAAGCCATCAAGATCACTATAGACAACTGGACTTATATTTAGCTAGTAGATTATGAGAAACTTCCATTTAAGTGTAAATTGTGCCACGAAAATGGACATTTTTCCAATAACTTCCATAAATCCTCCATCAAACAACCCTCTATAGAAAGGACCAAGCAATGGAAACAAACTAGAAAGAAAAGGAAACCCCACAAACAAGGTTCCAATATGGAAAAGGCCTCGATCCCCATAGGAGCTCCCCCCAATCCAAGTTCACACCCTATCCCCTCGTCCTCCTCCCAAAGAAGGCCAAGACCCAGTGACATCCAAAAATAAATATGAAGTTCTATCATATCTGGAAGAAGACGTCGAGGATGTGCCCCAATCCAATCCCCATATCCATCCGATAGAGGGAAGAACTTAAAACCCATATGAATATTCTCCCCTTCAAGATCCTCAATTGGAAAAGGAAGAAGGATAAATTGCATAAAGAATTAAAGAAGAAACATATTAGGACTCTTCTCAGAACCCCCCTGTCAAAAGGGTCGAGCGGAAATCAAACTAACAAAGATGAGAATCAACGGCATGATGAGAAATAGAGCTTAGAAAATAGGGCACCATAGATGGCCATACTAGGAAAGATCCATGAGCCTCAAGAAATCAAGGTGGATCCAACCCCCCAAAGGGGGAATCCCCAAATCCAATAAATGATAAAGACAATTTCCTAGAACTATAGATGACTAAGGAGTAGAAATAAGTTAATGTTGATTTGAGATATGGTCAAAGCAGAATCCCCTCATGCCCTTATACTCTAGGAAACAAAATTGAAGGATATTGAATTCCTTCAAGAAATTGTTCACATCTGACGTTCATGCAAAGGCTTGGTGATCAGTTCGAGAGGGGGCCCAGGCGGACTCTACACGCTTTGGGACCCTCTAATGTTCAAGTTAGAAAACTAGAAAACCTCGATTTATTGGCTACAAAAAAATATGATTCATCTCCCAAATGGTAATTCCTTTTCTATAATTAACATTTATATGCCCTTTGTTTCTCAAGAAAAAATATTTTGTTGGAATTCCCTTCTCAACTTACATGATAGAAACAATCTTCCCAACTACATCATAGCGGGAGACTTCAACACAACCCTAATTTGAAAAGAAAAGAAAGGGGAACACATATTTTCAACCCTTTTAGGGAATACATGGAGGACCTCATGTCCACCTTGGATTTGGTTAACATTAAACTTGCTAAAGGTTGATTCACCTGGTCTAATAAAAGGTTGGTCCTGTTGTAACATATTTTGAATTTTTCTCTACTTCGTGTCTTCATCCTAAATGTCTTTGAGAATCACATCGAGCTTATAAATTAACTAGAAGTCTCATTCCATATTATATATAACTCACATCAGATTGGCTGAAGGACTTGTAGGGCTTTGTTGGCAACAACCGGGTGCATAGACATGATGTTAGGGCTTTGACCGTGGCAGCACCCGAGATTTCTGAACAAGGTGATTTGCTTGGTGCTCCAAGACGGAAGAAATGCAGCTATAGAAAACCATCGGGGATAGATTATCACAAATGGGCTCGTCCAGGAGTTCCAATGCTTATTTCAGGGGGTGACGACACAAAACTTTATGCGTATCCTGCTAATACATTTCTTGATTTTTATCCACATGATATTTGTCCAACACCTCAGCGATTATTTATGCAGCTGGTTTCTGAACCGAAGGTCAAGGGTAGTCCTATAATATTGACACAGTACCCAGCTTGGTTGGATGTGTCAATAATTAATGTAGGTATGGATAATGATCTCAAGGCCAAAACTATGGATATTAAGCTTGGCAAGAGAAATGGAAGATTTGAGTTTCCAGACAAAAGGGAAAGGCATCTCGTGGCGGGTAACACATCAAAGCTACTGGCCAGAATAAAATGCAAGGCTTCTCAGCGTATTATTTGTAGTGCAATATCTGAATCGGGGAATTTTATTGCATTTTCTGATCGTATTAAACCCAGGCTGTTTGAATTGAAAATGTAATTGTCAACAGAATCTGAAGATTGGAGAAGGTGTTCATGGAAACGTATTGGAGGGATGGAAATGAAGTATAATGTAAGATCTTCTGCCGTGTTGGAACGCCCTGTGGCAAGATTTTAATCTGCTGCGTGAAGAAATTAAAGAGTTATTTTCGTTGATTAGAGGGTATAAATACATTTGTTGCGTAAGTATTAAATGATGCCGAGGAAGGATGCATGGACGTGTTACAAATCGCGGATGTCATCGGTTTGGAAGACCTCTACTACGGAACAGCAAAAACGGTCAGAATCTCAGGTTAGCATTATATGCTGCTGTCAAGAAGGAGTTTGCAAATTTTTAGGTTTTGAAAGATAAGATGAGATGCGCGCAGTAAAAAAATACATCATCTCCAGCGTTTATTCAACGGACGAGTTTGGTCATTAGTGATGTGATTGGTCAAATGATTTCTGCATTAAAACTAAAATAAATCTACAGCGATTGAAGAAACAAAGAACTGAAGAAATGATAATACATAACACCAACACGTGCCGCATGCACGAAACACCACCAATCACGGGATTTCGGGGTTTCGATTATTGTTTTTCATACTACGCCCTGTTCTCCGAAAGTCCGAAAGCCGAGTTTTTGGTTCCGCATATTGAAGAGTCTTTGTTTAAAGACCCTGGAGCTCCAAGTAGCCACGTCTGTTTATTCTAAACAATTTTCAGCAGATAAGTCAATTAATAGGGCCTTGTTTCAACAGCAAGGTAATGCATATCCGGTATTTATTATGTACATCGGTCTTTGATGCATTTCCATTAAATGCTCGAACTACACCACAGGATATTATATTATTACATACGAAGTGGTTACTGCACCTCAGAATTCACTTGACATTACCTCAGCGAATTTGATGATAAGCTCTGCAGTTTCTGCTATAGAAACTCTGGCCAAGGGGCAGAAAGATTTCGTTGACTCTTTTGTGATGCCCTTGATTGGTGTTCTTCAGCGTTTCACAAAGGAGATCAGAATGCTTACTAGTTCTATTGCAAACCAAGTTCACACGATGGATCATGAACCCTCAACTGCTACTGAACGTTTGAAATGGGAAAGCTTCATTTGGGTTCATGATATGCTGTTGTTTCGATAGCAATGTTTAATGTTGAAGATCTTGTTAGGAGATACGTTACCAGGCCTGGTTAACGATCGCTCTTGTGTATTTTGCTCGGTGTGTCCAATGGATACCTTACAGTTTGTATTGCACCGAAGAGATATAAGGGACCTGAACAGAACGCACTGGGAAATATATTATGTTTTATTCCGACGACCAGATAGCCACCACTACAACTCATCTATATGGAGGAGGATCTAATGCACTTATGGCTATAAACATTTTGCTAGAAATTAGGATTTGAGTTGTATTTTTAGTTTAGATTACTGTTATAATTAAAGACAGTTGAAATTAGTTAACTGTCAGTTATGATAGGAGACGGTTTCAACCTCCTTGAGAGAGGGAATTTATAGAGATGCATTCATTGTAAAAGGGGAGGGGGGAAGAAGCCGGGAGGAAGCTCGGAGGGCAGAGAGCTCCTATGTGGAACGCAGAGTTATTTGAGAGCCCGGAATGGAATTATACAGTGTGACACGTTTTCTTGATATCATGAGATTCATCACGGTCTTTTCTTTCACTATGTCCTCCTTTTGTCATTTATTCTATCTGTTCTTTTATTGATTGAGTTAAAATCTGTCTGGAATTCATTTTACATGCTCCTTTCACACAGTTAATAAGAGTTATGTTTTCAATGGTGACTGTTCAGAATTCACTCCAGATAAGTGCTCTGTATCTAGCCATCAGCCTTTAGTTTTTTCTTCCAAAGTTGTAGTGAAAATTCATCCCTGATAGATGCTTTCACTGTGATGGCCCTTTCCTTTTCTTTTTCTGCTATTATGTTATGATTATTTATAGTTGAAAGATAGACCTACTTTGCCTCATTTTCTGCAAGTAATGTGATACCCGCTATGATTTCCTTTCTGTGGTTTTCACTTGACTCCATGCCCAATGGACTGTTTTCCTGGATTAACCCCCAACCTGATTAAAAATCTTTTCTATTAAGAAATCTGGCCTTCTTACTGTAATTATTGAATATTCCTGAGTAAAGAGCCCTTGGCTGTTGAGAGAACTATTTCTGAGTGTATTAGGTCAGAAGTGCACTCAAAATCAATTTCCAGGGTTTGGCTTGCTGCAACCCAAGTCAAGTTCTGAACAATAAATAACTTTTTCTTTAAAAAAAAAAAAATGTGTTAAGGCTTGGCTCTATTACAGCCTAGAGTCAACTCTTGCGACAACAGGTCCCAAAGAACATTACTGTTCACTTGGACCGTTTCCTCATCAGTGGTTCTTTTCTAGAACATTTTTCCAATCCCTCATACCTATCCCTCCCTTGGGTTGGATCAAACCATCTCCCCATCTCCTTTTCTTTGCATGATCTAGATAATACTGGTCCTATCCCTTTCTGCTTTAATCCCTTGTGGCTTCAAGACCCCTCCTTCTTTGATCTGGTATATTCCTCCTTGAATGTTTGGGTCTAAGGTTATCCTATTCACATTTGGGAACAAAAATTAAAAATAACAAAGCAGTCCCTCAAAGAGTGGGCCAAATTAAAAGAGAGGAACACCAACAATGCACTTAGAGGCCTAATAGAAAAAATGAAACCAGTAAGAGGTAAATTAGAATCGGAGCACATAACTCAGGCCCTCCTTGTTGAAGAACAATGCACTTTTTTGGACTATCAAAAATATTTGAGAGTAGAAGAAGAGAAATGGCATCTTAAATCTTGGAGCCTCTGGCTGTAGGTAGGGGAAAAAACACAAAATTTTTCCATCTCCAAGCGAAGGCCCATCTTTGGAAAAATAAAATTGAAGAGGTAACAAATGCAGATGGAATCACCATCACAAGATAAGAATAAGTTAAAGCAGTAGTGCAAAGTCACTTTGAGAGGCTATACTCAGATGAAGGAGAGGTAGACCTAAATGTTAAGGAGAGACTGTTGGGCAACACTGCCCTACTCATCAATTCAAAGGATAATGATATGTTAAATCAATCAGTGACAAAGATGGAAATCTATGGGATCATACTTCAAATGAACTTGGATAAGGCACCGGGCCCGTATGGATTCTCAGCTCACTTCTACCTCAAATGATGGCATATAATCAAGTAGGATTTGCTCATAATGGTCCAATATGTCCAACTCTTTGCTAGATTAGGAGGCAACACCAAGTCTACTTTCTTGGCATTAATCCCCAAATAAGATAATACATCCTCCTTTGCAAGATTTTGACCCGTGTCCTTTTGAAACTTATTCTATAAAATCATCTCAAAGATAATTTCCAACTGAATCAAGCCTCTCCTTCCTAAATTAATCTTCCCGAACCAGGGGGATTTGTTGAGAAATTGCATATGATCAACAACATCATGTTGGTTCAGGAAGAAATTCACTCTAGCATGGGGTGAGGAGAAAAGGGAATGGTCATCAAAATTGATATGGCAAATGCCTTTGACAGAGTAACAAAAATATTTATCTTCAAGGTCTCATATTGATTTGGGTTTGGGGTAGAGACACTCTCCTAGATATAGGCTTACATTAGAGACCCTTGGATAACACCTCTAGTTAACGATAGAATTGCAAATTTCTTCAAAATTTCTAGAGGGCTCCATTAGGTTTGCTCTTTGTTCCCTCTTTTATATATCATGATGGTTGAATCTCTTAGTCGACAACTAGAAAAGGAAAGGGTCATTAAATCCATTCCAGGGATAAAGATAACGCAAGGCACAAAGAGGATAATTCACTCTTAGTTTATACATGATCCTCTCCTAATGGGGAGGGATTCCACAATCATCACCAAGATATTTAAATTAGTGTTGGAAGACTTCATGCAATCCTATGGGGGGATGATCAATAAACTAACGTTCCAAATTTATGTCTGGAACACAAATGCTATGATAGCCACATCCATTTCCAAAATCCTACAATTCCCATTGGTGGATAAATGACAAAATTTCAGATATATGGGAATCCCAACCTGCCTTAAATCCCTCTCTAGTTCCTCTTGGGTTCACATTCTATACAAAATCAAAACCAAATACACACAGTGGGGATCCCGTTTTCTCAATCCTGCAGGTAGAGTGGTTCTAATAAAACCTATTCATTCAAATTTTCCTATCTTCCAGTTCTCCTCCTTACTAGCTCCAGCTAACATCGAACTCTCAATATCTCAGGGATTGAGACAGTTTCTAAGGAAGTGAGGGAAAACAAACACCAAAATACTTCACTTGGTCAATCGAAACATTGTCAAAGTGCCAAAATCCCACAAAGGACTTGGTATCAAAGATACAACCCTCTTCAACCTATCCCTAGGCTCAAATATTCTTTGGAAGTTGGTTTATGGGAAAATAGAATGGTGGAAAGCATTTTTTCTCTGCATATATCTTGCTAGTGATAGACACAAATTCTTGGACACTCCTCCCTAAGACAAGAATATCCCTCTAATTTGGTGACTTCTAAAAGCCTCACCCCCTCTCTTCCAAAGTAAACCAACATGGATACTAGGGAATGTTTGGAAAATCTCTGTATGGGCCAATAATATCATGTAAAACCCCCCTCTTCTCCAAGATCACTCCCTCCTCCCCCTCTTAAATTGGCTTTAGGTGCAAGGGCTCTCTACACTCTTTGAAATATCGATATGAAACAGATCTTTTGGTGACTGGTATGGATGGTGTTTAATGAACCCCTTGGTTATTTTCATGCTTCTATGTAGGAACTAACTACTTGCCTAAAAGGGCGTGCTCTCATCCACAAGCACCACAACGATGCCTGCGGCTGGGGAAATGGAGAGTACTTAGTTAAGAAAGCATATGCATTCCTATTAACTCAATCTACCCTTCCTCCAAAATCAAATCTTTGGAAAAATGTTTGGAGTATAGATAGCCTTCCAAAAAAAATACATGTTTTGTTGGACACTATTGGATATGTGGGTTGACCCGGGTTCTACTTTAGGCTTCCAAAAAAACCCTGCAAACCATCGACCCTTCCGGAGACCAGAAGGAAATGCTGCGCATAGAGTGCACAACGCAGTCTCACCCGAGATGGATTTATGGGTGACTGCATGACCCAAATGTCTGAAATCATGGAAGGGAAGCTACTATGGGGTGTTCATACATCATTTCTTACTTTACCATATATAATATTTACCATTCTAACACATCATTATCCAGATCTACCATTTTGTAACCATTTGCATTCATTGAAGTCCATTATGTAGTAAATATCATAACTAATCTAGTGCGCATTGCATTTTATCATTAACAGATACATTCATTCATCATAAACCATTGCAAAACATAACAAAAACATTCCACATAGTGACCCAAGTTTTGTCCCTGTTCATCCCCCCTGAGCTACATCCACAAAGATCTGACATTCTTCGCTTCTTTATTATTCATCATAAAGTTTCTGTGTTGCATGCATTACATCATAAGTGCATATGATATGCACATGTGCTACGTGAGGCTAACCAAGGCTCACCAAGCTACGCATATTGTGACCTGACCCTTAGTTAAAATCCATCTCTATGTCTTCAAAACAGATCCATCTAACCAAAAAAACTTTGTAACTCTCGAACAATGACTTATCTCCCACCAAAACAACAACTAACAGACTCACCAACCCAAAACAATCCAAAAACTCTTCAAAAACACTTGCCACTCCCTCTGCTTAGATCTCACAATACATATTTATACTACAAAAGTGGTTAAAAACCGTTACAATTATGACCAAAAACCTAACCCTAAGTGGATTAGGTTTGTCCACATTCTAACTTCCTGTACACGGTTGGTCCTTGATCCAACCATTTCCTCGTCACTCTGTGTCCTTTTTTCTTACTTTTACTTTCCTCTTCCTTGCGCTACTTTTCCCTGATTTTCAGTGCGCACTCCTTTTCTGGTCCCTTTTCTAACTGTCTTCATAATTTGTTGTGCATTTCCCCAAAATGTTCTATGCCAAACGTCCCCCAAAAATCACTTGTGGCTCATCTCGAGCCACTCAAGCAGTGTTTGCATCTTTCACTAACTTCTCCAACTCCTGGAATCTTTCTAAAATGTCTTCAGCTCGAGCTTTTACCTATGCACTCTTATCTGCTACAGACTCCATAGTCTGCACAATGATATGCTCCTTCAAAAAATATTCAGTCTCCAAGCTAATATTTTCGATCTGCCCCTTGGTTGCATCAATCTCTGTTAGCATCTGCTCTGCGCCTTCTTGTAGTGGCTCCAACTGAGCCTGCCTCGACTGCTTCTCTGCTTGTATACTTTTCAATTATGCCTGCAAGTTCTTCAATTCCTGCACACTTCTCAACCTATCTTGTATTGTCATCATATTCTGCTTTTGTTTCAAGATCTGTACTACAGTGTTTACTCCTCCTTATTTCTTGTCTAAGTCTTCCAGTTTCTCATCCTCCTACAGATGACTCTATAATTGTGTGTTTTTGTCATATAACTCTGTGATTTACTGGATGCTCTGCACAATGATATCCTTATGACCTGTCACCTCCTGCACCCTTTGTGATCTGACTTCTGGTGGAGTTCTTGGTTGTAGGATTTCTGTAATATACCAGATATAAAATGTATGCAGAACAGAAATACAATGCTAGTAATGGAAAAATAACAATAATATAACCATAACATTCACCACAATAGCACTAAAATGATATAAGAATAACAACAGAAATAACACTTTGAATCTGAAAACAATGTTCACATGCCTCTTCAGGGGGGAAACCTCCAGTTGAGAAGATCTCTTTTTACAATAATATCCAAGCTAGGGTTCTCATACCCTCGACTCGTATTTATACTAAAAAGAAGCATCTAGAGGAAGATCCTTCTAGAAGCGAAAGATTCTATTAGGTCTTCTTACATCCGCCTTATTCTATTTTATTGAAAGGCCTTATTAATATTGACCTTTATTACATCTGAATATATTGTTCTACCTATGTGTGGGTTAGAATCCTAACATGTCTGCCCCCTTAAAAACAACCTTGTCCTCAAGGCTTGAGATGAGGAAATTGCTGCAGAATGGTAGTTGGTTCCCAAGTGGCGTCTACTGGAGTTGTATCTTTCCACTGGACTAGAACTTCCTTGATGGTTTTTTGATGTAGGCGACACTCACGCTGGTCCAAAACGGCTTTTGGTTGTAGCCAAATGGATCCTTCTTCAGCTAACTCTGGAAGGTTGGTTTGAATTTGGCACTTAGCTCCAATCACCTTCTTTAAGCATGAAACATGAAAAACAAGATGTAGCTTCGAATGGCTGGGCAAAGTTAACTGATAGGCGAATTGTCCCACACGCTTGAGCATGGTATAAGGACCATAAAATTTGGGCACTAGCTTCTGACAATGCTCGACCTCGAGGGAAGTTTGCTTGTAAGGTTGCAGTTGAAGAAACAACTGATCCCCTTCTGCAAATTGACGTTCAGAGCAACCTTGATCTTCTTGTTGCTTCATGCGATTCTATGCCATGACCAAATTCTCTTTGAGGGTATGGAGAATGGCCTCTTGAACTGTAAGTGTTAGGTCAACCGCCTGGACCTTCGAGGCACCCGGTAAGTATGAGAGAATTGAAGGTGGCTTCTGTCCATATACCGCTTCAAAAGGAGTCATGCATGTAGCTGTATGGTATGAAGTGTTGTACCACCATTTAGCTAGGGGTAGCTGATTTTTCTTTTCCGAGGAAAAACACCTCAAATATGTTTCCAAACACTTGTTGACAACTTCCATTTGGCCATCAGTCTGGGGATGATAAGTTGTGCTGAGATGCAATTTTGTGCCTTGTATCTTGAACAGTTCTTGCCAAAAATTGCTTGTGAAATTTGGGTCACGATCAGAAACAATAGAGTGTGGCATGCCATGAAGCTTGAAGACCTGATCCATGAATATTTGAGCCACCGTGGATGTTGTAAATGGGTGTTGAAGGGCGCAGAAATGAGAGTACTTGGAAAGGAAATCAACAACCACCATGATGACGGATTTATTTCCTGATTTGGGTAAGCCGGTAATAAAATCCATAGAGATATCCTTCCAAATAGCAGGTGGAATCGGCAGTGGTTGTAGTGTGCCCGGTGATTTGACTATTTCTCCCTTGTTGTGTTGACACACATCACATTCAACTACAAAATTATGAATGTCTTGTTTCATACCATCCCAAAAAAAGGAACGTTTGACCCTGTCATAGGTTTTGGTGAACCCGGAGTGCCCTGTTGTGGGTGTAGCATGAAGCTCAGAAAGTACCATGGATTTAAGCTTTGATTCTTTACTTAAATATAAACAACCTTTGTATCGAAGTTCCTCATGGAGCCAAGAGTACCCTGGGGAAGCTGGAGCATTGGACTACAATTGTTGGATCAACTGCCGACTTTTGGGGTCTTGTAGCCATTCCCAGCGAACGGCTTGGAGCCAATCTGGTACAATGAATGAAAGAGAAAAAAGAGATCCTTCATCTTCACATTTTCGGGAAAGTGCATCCGCAACCACATTGTCTTTGCCTTTCTTATAAATGATCTCATAATCATATCCAAAGAGTTTAGTCACCCATTTTTGTTGTTCTGGGGAGGAAATGCGTTGTTCCAAAAAATACTTGAGGCTTTGATGGTTTGTATTAATTTGGAACCGTTGCCCCAATAAATAAGGATGCCACAAATCCACGACATGCATAATAGCCAACAGTTCCTTTTCATAGATGGATTTGCCCAGATTTCTTTCAGATAGTTGCTTGCTGGTAAAGGCCAAAGGTCGACCCTCTTTCATAAGGACATCACCAATTCCTTTCCCTGAGGCATCACATTCCAACACAAAGGTCTTTGTGAAATCAGGAAGGGCGAGGACTGGAGTGGTGCACATGGCCATATTCAAGGTTTGAAAATATTGAGCAGCGACTGGCGTCCAAGTGAAAGAGTTCTTTTTGAGGAGAGCAGTGAGAGGTGCTGCAATCTTCCCATAATTATTAACAAACTTGCGATAATACCCTGTTCAGCCTAGAAATCCATGCAAGCTCTTAAGAGTCTTTGGGTGAGGCCAGTCTTGCATAGCTTCAATCTTTTTAGGATCCACCCTGATGCCATATTTTCCAACCAGATGACCCAAGTATTCTACTTATGAGGCGCCAAAAGCACATTTAGACTGTTTCAGGAAAAGTTGGTGCTGAGAGAGTAGATGGAGAAATCAATCCACGTGAGAAAGATGGTATGTCCAGGTTTTTCTATAGATGAGGATATCATCAAAGAAAACTAAGACAAAATGGAAAAGAAAAGGATGAAAGACGTGATTCATGAGGCATTGGAAGGTGGAGGGTGCATTACACAAGCCAAAGGGCATGACCAAAAAATCATAGTGGCCCTCATGAGTTCTAAAGGTAGTCTTGGGAATATCTGCCTCTTTCATACGTATCTGGTGGTAGCCCGAATGAAGATCCAGTTTAGTGAAGAATTGGGCGCCACTCAATTCATCCAGGAGGTCATCAATGACAGGAATGAGGAATTTGTCTTTGATGGTAAGTTTGTTGAGGGCACGGAAGTTAGGACACATTCACCAAGAACCTTCTTTCTTCAGGACCATGACCATAGGAGACGAATAGGGGCTCTTACTAGGGAGGATAACACCTGCATTAAGGAGTTCCTGGACCATTTTCTCAATTTCGTTTTTTTGGGAAAAGGGGTGACGATACGGACGGATATTGGGAGGAAGGCTTCCTAGTACAAAGGGAATGGAATGATCATGAACACCATGAGAAGGAGGGAGGCCTTGGGGAGTGGAAAAGACCAATTGATGTTTAGAAAGGATGTCTTGGAGATCTTGTGGTATGGAAGGTGTCTCTGTTGCTTGTATGGCATGGAGTTGGGCGATAACACCAGAATGACCCTTTTTGAGCAGCTTTTCCATGCGATGGGAACTAATGATCTCAGGTGAACCTGCGGTGATGCCTTGGAACTTATATTGGTGGCCCTCTTGGTTGAATTGCATGGTTAAGTTTTTTTAATCCATGAGAATGGGACCCAAAGTCCTTACCCAGTCTGCACCCAACATAATGTCACAACCTCCCATGTCGATAGAAAACATACCGGATTTCAGGTGGTAGTCACCAATTTAGAGACGCACATTTCACAATGCCCTCCACATTTCATGGAACCACCATTGGTAATCATGATTTGGAAATTATTGACGGCATGGATGTAGCAATGAGTTTCTTGGGCAATGCGGCGATGAATAAAATTATGGGTGATGCCACTAACAACCATAATGATGACCTTCTGATGCTTTATGTAACCGATTAGCTTGAGGGTTTGGGGAGTGGAGAAGCCAGTGAGAGCATTGATGGAAATGACTGGTTCTACTTCGGGAGGGTCTGAGGGAGGGGTTATGTCAGTGGATTCAGGTGATTCAGACATAGAGGGAGTTTTGTCATCTTCGTCTGAAATCTCCTCGGAGATGGCCATAAAAATCTTTTGTTCTTTACACTTGTGGCTCGGGAAATATTTGTCATCACAGTTATAACAAAGGCCTTTGAGTTGGCATTTAGCCATTTCATCCTTGGTCAATTTTTGGATCTTTAGTGGAGCAGAGGGAGTAGTGGGATTTACTGGTTTAGGGCGAGGGATGAAGGAGGGTTTGTGGTTTTGAGAAGATACAACCTGTTGTGCTTCTTTATCTCTTTTGGTAGCCTCCACCCAACACTCAGGCCGAGCCATGAGGACATGGGCTCGAATTTCATCCTTGAGGCCACTGATAAAACACTCTCGGAAAAAGGCATCAGACTTTCCCTATGTTCTAAAAGCCAGGTGCTCAAAGGTAGCTATAAAGTATTCCACTGTTCCTAATTGTTTCAGCTTTGTCAAATGGACCAAATGGTTGGTGTCAGTGTCAAAGTGTTCATAAAGCTCTGTCACAAATTGTGTCCAAGCAATATACCCTTGATGAGAATTTTTTCTCCATTGCCACCATTGCCAATGTTCTTGATCTAGATGGAGAACACCATACCAGAGTTTGTACAAGTCATCTGTAATGTTGTATAAAGAGAAGTAATGTTCCATTTGGGTTACCCAACCAGTGGGGTCCGAGCCATCAAATTTGGTCACATCCACCTGTGGAAGGCGTAGGTCACGTTGAAAGTGATGGTTCTGCAAGGTATGGGAATGAGAGGAATGGTCACC
>ML781058.1:68968-99058 GCA_009831015.1 Picea engelmannii
TTGTTTGATTTCTCCCATTGAGGACTGCATGATTGTATTGATGGCAATGACATTGGCACTGAGTTGTTTCACTTCTTGTTGGGTCTCAATGTGACCAAACTGCAAGGTCTTGAAGCGAGCTTCCAAGTCTTGGCTACGAGTATGGGCCATGAGGATGGGGGAACTGAAAAGGGGTGGGTGGGGTAAAACAAATTTGCCGGAAAAATGATATGGATGAATGTCATAAGGGCGAAGAGATGAATCCAATGGAATAGGGATGAAATAATGGTGAAAAAATTTCCAGACTTTTTTTTACATCCGGTCTGAAGAATACTACAAAGAGGAAATGCCCAAATTCTTAACCAGAAAGAAATGTGTATTTACTTGGCAACCCGAACATAGTTGTGCGGCAATAGATCTTGTCTATTTTAATTTGTTTATGTTTATGTCCCCAAGGGTTAGGTATTCATGGGTTCTATAGACAAGGGTTTGCCCTGTGTTATAGCTCTTTGATATATGTGTGGGGTCCAACAGTAGTACTTGGCCCAATATCTCAGGGAACTAACTAAAGAGGATAAACCATACCCTTAGTCGTACTACCCGACTACCCAGGTACTAGAGAGTATCTTCCCGAGTGTTGTTCTCGGTGACACTATAGTAGTTAGGAGACCGATCGGTTTATCTAAAGAGGGCTTCAGGTAATCTAGGCCGATCCGTACACAAGTGTTGTCTGATGCGCTACCACTCGAAGGGGTACCAACAGGGGTTACAAGGGTGGCCAACAAATGTGCGCTTAAGTACCACTTGTATTTCCTGCATGTATGAATCCCTCAACCACGGGTTAATGCGCATAACAACAGATCTTTGTGGCTTAAAGACACCAGAATACGTCTCTACCCTGAAAAAAAATTTAACCCACACTTTCTGTCGAGGAAAGTGCTCTTATACCACTTGTAATATACCAGATATAAAATGTATGTAGAACAGAAATAAAATGCTAGTAATGGCAGAATAACAATAATATAACCAGAACATTCGCCATAATAGCACTAAAATGATATAAGAATAACAACATAAATAGCACTTTGAATCTGAAAGCAATGTTCACGGGCCTCTTCAAGGGGAAAACCTCCAGTTGAGCAAAGCTCTATTACAATAATATCCAAGCTAGGGTTCTCATACCCTCGACTCCTATTTATACTAAAAATAAGCATCTAGAGGAAGATCCTTCTAGAAGCGGAAGCTTCTATTAGGTCTTCTTACATCCGCCTTATTCTATTTTATTGAAAGGCCTTATTAATATTGACCTTTATTACATCTGAATATATTGTTCTACCTATGTGCGGGTTAGGACCCTAACAAGCTCCATCAACTCTATGATGTGGCTTCCATATTTTTCCATGGTATGCGCTATCTTACCAATCTTCTCCTCTGTTTGTAAATTCTCTCCTTCTTGCACACTGTCAGGAATTGTTTTGAAAACTTATGTCACTTGTTGCTCAATTCTCTCTGTGTGTTTCTTTGTTTCCTCCCTGTCAACCTACACCTAGTTGATTGTTATCTCCAGTGTCTCACTTACGTCCTTACCCAATTGTAAATTTGCCGCATCTGCGTGAGCCCTTGATTGATCTCCTGCGCGACACTGAATTGAATTTTATACAACGCTTTCGTTGGAATCTTGGGCACCAAGTCCAAGTGATATATATCCTTCAACCGCTTCTTCACTATCTACTCATCAACCTGCAACATAATCTGAGTGATACAAAAATTTTCACTCCCCATGGTTATAACTTGTACTATCTCATGCTCAGAAACTGTCTTTTATTGATGAGTCTACTTTGATTGTGCATGTTGTTCCTATTGTATTGTATTCAGTTGTAGTTGATCCAATGTATCCTTCACCTCTACCAACTTCATGATCATCTCTTCTCTTTGCTTCTCTACATTGTACCATGCCTCTGCTGTGTGGTCCTACACTTTCTCTGCGATGAACTCTGCATCATCTTTTGTCAATGTAACTTCAGGAACGCTCTTATGCGCCTTTATCTTCTTACACTAGCCTGCTTCCTACAATACTGTCCTCTTCATGGAAAATGCCTCTGTCTACGCTATAATAGTTGGTATGTCCATGTTTGGGAGATCTCCTCCTCCTCCTAGTTCCTCCTGCATAGGAAAATTTGTCTCCTTTTGTGCTCCTTTATTTATTACTTCTGTGTGATCCTTCTCCTTCATTGAAGGATTTGGAACAAGGTTCTTTTGTCTTAGATTTATAACTTTTGCACTCCCCCTGTTTCCTTCGCGCACTTTGTTTTCTTCCTTGTATTCATTGTTGGACTGTTTAATTTGTACAATGGGCCAAATTTTGCTTGTTTCTTCCCTTTTAATGCCTTCTTGGAAATCACTGGTACTTTCCATTCTTCAGGTTAGTCTTTCATGGCCCATTGCACTTCTTCTCCTTTCATAGAGTACCTCATCTGCAACCAATTCTTCTTGGGATCCCTCTTGGCCTAAATCCACGTATTGTTTCTGGAAACCTAAAATTTAGCTATGATTTTATGCTCTTCCACCACTTCTAGTGGTATCCTCTATGTTCTATCCACCTTATCTTGCATCTCGTCAAAATACATAGCAAATATGTTGTATTTTTCCCTCCTTTATTTTGCATATGATGTGTGCCATAATGTTGTATACTTCGGTGTGCGACACTTTCTTGGTCTCGGGTAAAAGTTGTTGTATTTGGGTTCTCCCCAACCCACCAATGTTATCAATATAATAAACCATGCATAATGGAACTATGTTCTGAGATCCTTTCATCCTTACAGTCATCGAAAAATAAATTCAATAAATAAAAAGCCCAACTAAGTAAACTCCCCTTCGCACACTGCACAACTGCTGCTATAACACACCCATGGTGGGGAGTCGAAATTTTGTTCTTCTTAAGAAATCAAGACCTCCATACGAGGTCTCAAATTCCATTCTGCTCATCCAGGGCTTTCCCACCGCGGTCACCACACTCAGAACTGAACTCAGACCTAAAGGATACGCTTCTATCGAGCTCCTCGGGTGTTCATTGGTTGGGGCCACGGGACCTCCACTTAGGTCCGACTCCATGGGTTCCTCGCGCACATCAGAACTTCGGACTTCAGGTGTCCTTGACCCATCTGACTACAATTCCATCTAAGACCAAATCCACGGATAGATACAGATCGAATTGACGTTCCATACTCTTGTCACAACCAACAACTGAGATTGACTTAAGGTCTCGGGCTTCGAGAGTTTTCCTTAGATTCTACGACACTATGCTCCCAAACCTATGAATTTCTGGAGTTCCAGACTCTCGGAGTCCCAGTCCCTCTGCCAACCACATTGGCTAGGTGGGCACATACTAGGGGCTGACAGGTGGTTGGATCAGGGATGAGATGTTCCCTCACCCGGTGTGATGCGCGTCATGATCCAAGGGTCCTATGGGTAGGTGATGCGCATGAAACTAGGTGGCACGTGGCTCGTTAAGTTTGGGTCCACGTCATGAGGGATGACATCACCATGCCTCATCACCTCGAGCTGGTAGGCTTCTAAATTCCTCAAATTTCACGGTTGAGATCTAGTCACATAGACTTATAGATCTACGGCTCTGGTTACCTCAGGGTTTTGGTGTTCAGGAGTATTGCTAAGAAAAATCCTCTTACCTTCTGAAGCATCCAATCTCCAAAGTAGAGATACTAACGCCACACGTCCCCGATATGATGATGGTTGGGAAAGGATCTGAAGGATCCCACGATCTATGGTACTGGGTCCTTCGCGGCTCTGGCCTTTGGGGTTTTGGGCCTCGGTTTAATTGGCAATATAGGTCCACCCAACCACCTGGGGGACCACCTATCGTCGGTCAATCTCACGGGATACCGAGTCTTCTGGTCACCTTCAGTCTGCGTAAGGCTAGTAAGGTCGGTCTTACTCCGAAGTCCTAGAATTCCAAAGTTAGAGGCCAAGGGAACATGGCCCCCTTAGGCTTAGCCCAAGGTTCTTGGGTATCGGTCATATGGGTCCTTTCAAATGGATATCTTCCACTCATATTCTAAACGAAGAGACCTCCTCTTTTCAAGGCTTCAAATTTTCTACCCCTCTTGAGCTTTACCATGAAAGGGTTAAGGAATTGGATCTGGACGAGGTATCCTCTTCAGATGGATGGTTTCGGGTCGACATGATATCTCCTATCTCGACCATCTTAACAACTTATGCCCTGGGAAGCCTCCGGAGTTAAGCTGGGCATATCGTTTATTAGTTGGAAGTGTAAATTCACGAGGAGATGAAGTCATACACATAACATAGCCATTTCACACATAAGACATTTATAAATGCATATATATATGTATAAGTCTAAGTATTCATACATTATTCCAGTTCAGCAAATAAAGCAGGGAAAATACTTATCAGAACTAGACAATGTAAAGCGACTGCTAGAAGGGGTGCCCATTTCCACCCAACCATAGGCTCGGTCACTCCAAAAGGATTTAACACTAGCCACCCCCGAGCTAGACCACAATGATATGCAACATAATCTTTTCTTCTGGCTCAACAACAGTAGGGATGGAGGTTACTCTCCTCCTTCTGCATGATCCTAACAATGGTTTATATGATACCAAGCAAGGAGGATCGACTTCGTTTATCATCTTGTATCATAACCTTATCCGCCATTTCCTATGACCAGAACACTTATTTCCAGTCCTTCATTGAACCCGAGAGATTCACCTCCCGTCTCTGTAGACTTCGTAGGTCTCCTTCTTACCGCCACACCTTCCTTTCTCGCCTCTTTTAGTAAGGTCGCGTGTGGTTCAAATTCCCAGCCCGCGGTCAAGTATGGAAGCCTTACAGATGGGTGATATGCCTCATCCCCTCATTAACTCTTAAGGAGGTATTCCCACCTACCGGCCTGACTATAATTCATTTATGGGTCAGAGGATTGTTCTGGTCCTGAGAAATTAAATCTAGTAAGTACTGGTTTGGTGAAGGTTAAAGCAACCATTCATGGTCCCCTTCACCATCTCTTTGTATAATATTCATGGTATTTCTATGTACACCCCCCCTTCCAACAGTCATGCAACACTTGTCCATTTTCTAGTAAATAACTAGATTTACATTTGTTTACCTTTCAAACATAGGTCCATCGAATCAATATTCACACATATGGAGTTTGCCATAGTATCTTGGCCATTATATTTATATTTACAAGCTGGGGGAAACAGGGTGTTACAATTCCCTCCCCCTTAAAGGAACATCATCCTCGATGTTCTATCTATTAACATGCTCTGTATATATAGAAGTGAACAAAAATGGATATGCTTGTCTCATGGCATCCTTCATTTCCCACATGGCCTCATCTGGGCCAAAGTGTTTCCACTGCACCTTGACCTGTGCAATGATTCGGTTCCTGAGTGGGGTTTCCTTCTTGTCTAGTATGCATTGAGGTTCTGGAAGGAATTCTCCCTCCGGTTCCACCTAGATCATAGACCAGTCAATTATATGATTATAATCATGTACATATTTCTTCAATAATGAAACATAGAAAACAGTATGTGCCTTTATTGTGGGAGGGAGTGTTGGCTTATAGGCTACAGTTCCCACTCTATCTAAAACTTCAAAGGGTCCACAATACCGAGGTGTCATCTTGTCACAATCTCCCATCCTCAGGGAACTCTTCCTGGGCCTAACTCTGAAATAGACATGGTCTCCTATATTGATTTCTCTAGGGCTTCTCTTTCTGTCGGCGTAAATTTTCTGTCTATCCCGAGTGATTTCCAGGTTTTTCTTTATCTGAACCACTTGGTGTTCCATTTCTTTCAACATGTCGAGTCTGATTGGAATTATATCCATGGGATTACTCAAGTTGAATGGAGTTCTGCACGGTCTACCATAAAGATCTTCGAAAGGGCTCATCTTCAATGATTCTTGATAACTGTTGTTGTAGGAAACTTCCACCAGTGGCAGGTAGTCTTCCCACTTCTTAGGTTGATGAATTACATGAATCCTTATCATGTATTCTAATATTTGGTTTACACTTTCTGTCAGTCCATCGGTTTGAGGGTGATAGGTTTGTCTAAACAATAGTTTAGTCTCAAGACAACCATCAAGTATTTCCAAAAGATTGAAGTGAATTTCGTGTCTCTGTCAGACACGATCTCCTTAGGCATGCCATGTATTTTGAATATCTCCTTGATGCATATGTTGGAAATATCTATTGCCTTACAAGTCGATTTGATGGGAATGAAGTGAACAGACTTGCTCAATTTGTCCACCACTACCATGATGGCATCATTCTACCTAGACGATTTTGGTAATCCGATGATGAAATCCATAGAGATGGTCTCCCATTTCCATTCTGGAATTGGTAGAGGTTGCAACAACCCTGTTGGGTGTCGGTGTTCTGCCTTAACTTGATGGCATTCTAGACATTTAGCTAAATATTCAGCTATGTCTTTTTTCAAATTGGGCCAATAGAATTGTTTCCTAGTGGTTGTGATCATTTTCTGATAACCTGGATGGCTAGAGTATGGTCTATTGTGTAATTTGTCCATTATGAACCTCTTCAAGTCATCACAAATTGGGATATGCAATATGTTTCGATAAGTCAGCAGACCTCCGTCCAACATCTGGTAGCCTTCATACTTTAGCCCTGCGGGCTCTTTCTTTAGGTACGATGTCATGCTCTTGAAGAATGCATATGTTTCTTGTGAATTCCTGACTCTTTCCCTGACATTTGTTTCACAGGTGCTCACTGCTACCAGGTAAATTTTTTTCATACTTCTGCTAAGGGAATCGGCCACCCTATTTTCCTTTCCTTTGATATGTTTGATTTCGAAATCAAACTCGCTAAGGAGAGCCATCCACCTAGCTTGTCTAGCATTGAGTTTTGGTTGATCAAACAGTTGCCTCAACCCATAGTGGTCTGTCATAAGTACAAATCTCCTACCTAGGAGGTAATTCCTCCACATTATTAAATCATGCACTATGGCAAGCAATTCTAGATCCTGGGTCACATAATTGATTTCATGCTCATTCAATTTTCTGTATTCGTAGCAAATTACCTGTCTTTCTTACATAAGAACTCCTTCGAGTCCTTCCTTGCAGGCATATGTACACACAAGGTACACACTCTGAAGTCCAGGTGAATTTAACCCCCTTCTTCTGGAGGGCAGTGATTGGACAACCAATCTTGGAAAATCCTTTTATGAACCTTTGATAATATCTTGCTAAGCCCATAAACGATCTGATATATGAAACATCCTTTGGGGTAGGCCATCCATGATCGATCTGATCTTGTTAGGGTATACTGCCACCCCTTCTTCAGATATAACATGGCCCAAGTAATGTATTTGCTTCTGGAAAAATTCACACTTGCTAAACTTAGCATAGAGCTAATGCTCTCTTAATACTTGAAGTACAAGTCTAATGTTGGAAGATTGGTTGTTGTCATTGATGTCAACCCTAGTAATGGGTTTTGGACCGCAATATTGATGAAGGTATTTGGACATGAAGGAAAATGCACATGTAGATACAAGACCCATGGATGGATAGTATACATCATGTTGTTTCCAGTGGTATGTGGCACATCACGTGGATCCTCATGGTTGAGGAGAAATGAATTTTTGAATATGACAAAGTGAATTGAAGAAGGAAGTACATGTAGGCCCTGAAGATAATTAAAAAAAAGAATTACAAAATAAGAAAGTGTCAGGTTGGCCCTAATGTTAAAAGGAAGTGATATAAATGGTATAAATAAATGTCATTATACATTCATATGACACACAAGTCCAATTTCAGAGGAAATCGRAAGTAAAGAAGGCCATATTTCAAGGGAGGATGAAGTCTTTTGGTGATGTGTTCTAAGTATCAACAATTGGTATCAGAGCAGGTTACCTTCAGTACAGTTTAACCACTGGAAGGAAGATCCTATGCAGAAATGGAAGACAACATTCCAAATGGGATTCCACCATTTGATGGAAGCAATTTTGAATATTGGATTAATAGAATGGAAACTTACTTGAAATCTCTTGGGGTAGATGGTTGGTTCTCAGTTGCTTCAGGATACAATGCTTTGAAGAAACCAAAGACTGCAGCTCAGAAGGAAGCAAAAAGGAACAACAAATTGGCAATAGATACCATCCTGGATGGATTGACAGATTTAGTAAAATCCAAGGTGGGATCATGTGCATCAACAAAATAGCTTTGGGACAAGCTACAAGACCTTTATGCAACGGAAGAAGCAGAAGAAGAAGAAGAAGAAGAAGAAGTTGAAGCAAATTACAACATCTCAGATTTCAAAGAAGAAAATAGAGGTCAGTTCTTTTTCTTTAATTGTGAAGGAGTAGGACATGTTGAATTTGAATATCCTCATCCAAGGATTGAAAGAGATGACACTAAAGAAGAAAATTCCAATGAAGAAGAAGAAAATCATGAAGCAGAAATGATTCAACAAGAAGATGAGAATATTAAAAAATTGAATCATGTTGAGATTGAAAATAGAAAGCTCAAAGACATGCGTAGAAAACTAAGAAATGAATTGGGTAGTTATGAAAATACAGTTGTAAGCTTGAAGAAACAATTAGAAGACTTTGAGAAACTAAGAGAAGAAACCATTTCCTTGAAAACTCTACTCGAAGAAGCAAGAAGAATAGGAGAAGTAAAGAAGGTCCAAATGATGAAGAAAGAAGAAGATTGTGAGAAACTTGAACAAGAAGTTGTCTCATTGAGGAAGATCTTAAGAAACTCTCAAGTGCCAAAAAACTTAACATATCTTGGATAAATGGGTGAAACTTCATACAAAGAAGATGAAAATACCAACAAGAAGGTTGAATAAAGAGCTACACAGATAGTTGATGCGAAGTGGACCAGGATACCAGAAAGAAGGAATGATTACAAAAGAGATGAATATCCAAGAAGACCTCCTACCTTCAAGGATCAAAGAAGCTTCAATCAGTATGAAGGAAACTACAGAAGAGTAGATCATGAACCCAGATGGACTACATCACAAAGAAGGCCACTTACTCCAAGATATCAAAATTTATTTCTTGGTCATTGTTATACTTGCAAAAATTTTGGACATAAGGAAATTAATTGTAGAATCAATGAAAGGAACAAATATGCAAGAAACATGAATGGTGTAAATAGAAGATATGGAAATAATCGTGGATTTTTCAACAAAAGTTATAATTCATTTTCCCCATTGATGGACAAAAATATTGTATGCTACAAATGTAATTATCTTGGACACAAAGCACGATATTGTAGATGTATGAATGAAGATGTCTCTATGCCAACCACAGTATGGAGAAGGAAAGAGATTCCAAACAATTAAGATTGTCGAATAGCATTAACCGTTGAAGAATTGTTATAACCCTAATTTTCACTAGACATGCTTACCTGGCATCAAGCCATCTCAGATTCCTTCTTTGCCAAAACACTGCTGAACAACTCTTCTTAAAAACCCCTTTTATAAAGACCCACACGCCCTGCTCCATTATTGCATGCATGTACACACTAGCTGACCCAAGACAGCCCGCGTGTACCTACAAAAGCATGGAAAAAGGAAAGTTGCTGACGGAACACACAGCTTTGGGTAAGTTAACTAAACCTTTCAGCCATGCATGGTCGGTCACTCGACCAAATACCTAGCTTATTCTAGCCTATAAAATAAGGGTTAGGGGTCCCATTTGAAAGGAGGAGAATCATAGTAAAGAAACTATACCCGATTGAGAATTCCCTTTGTCCCAACCTTTAGCCATCCTTGTGCAAAGAGAAGTATAGAACAAAGCAATTGGAAGACAGTGGAAGAATATCCCAGGACCAGGATCGAGGAGCAGTAGCCGACTTTATCATTGTAAGGTATCATTGTGAAGTTAATAAAATAATTGCTTTTCCCATCCCACCATATGAGATTGTCATTATTGGAATATTGATTGTTTGATTGAGTAAATCTCTAACCCATTAGTTCATAGATCAAATGCATGTGGATTTCTTTTTTTGTCTTTAGTGAATGTAGGTCAGCATTGGGAGGAGAGTTGTAGTCAAATAACGACCAAGTGCAAAAAGGGATCGACATCAAACACGAAGAATAAGGTACGTCAACTTAATCTCTTGAGCCTTGTATTTACATATAAGTAATGGGGGTCTAGGCATGGGATGATGGTAAAAAGTAAGAATCTTTAGGTCATTTCTGCATGCATGATAAAACCCTTAGTTCTAGTCCGTAGGAGGTATTTCCCACCCACAACAGAATTGGCAACCATACTAGGGACCTCTAGGGTTTCTAGGAATATTTTTCTTAGGTATTTTTAAAAACTGGTTTCATTCCTTGTTTTTAAAGTTTCTGCAAAAGTCTGAGCTAACAGAGATTCTGGTCTTCCATACTAGTTATCTCTGTTTCTTTGTTTGACTGCATCTTTTTTTTGAGACCCATAGAGGTACACACGGCTTTTATAAGGTATGTATGCGTGTACTCGCGCCCTACCCTCACACAGCCCACGTGTACACGCTAGCTGAGGAAGTGTCAGTCGCATGTATGATTTTAGAAAATTTCTTTTAGAGAGGCAGTCATCCTCTCCCCTGTCAGAAGTAATCCTTCTCATGGGTTTTCTGGAAATCATTCTAGTCTCTATTTTTTGCAGTTTTGTAGCTTAGGTTTCACCTTAGATTGTTTTTTTTCTATGAAATTTTCCTTCAATTGTTTTATTTTTCTGTCAAAGTAAGTTTCTGATTCTTCAAGAGATTTTGGTTCTCAATACCAATAGTCTTTGCCAGTGCTTGATTGCTTGTAGCTTCATTTTTTGAAGATTTTCATAGGTACACGCAACCTGCATAAGGTCTGCATGAGTATACATGCACTCTAACATTACACAGCTCACGTGCACACACTGGTTGTTGAACTGTCAGCAGAGTGCCTGTTGAGAAAAAAATTTGGTTTAAGGAGAGGTAGTCATCCTTTCCTTGTCAAGAGTTATACCTCTCAGGGTTCGTGGTCTCTGTCATAGCATCTTAGCCTAGGTTTGGACTCTATTATAGCTTGCTTTTTCATTTAGAAGATTTATTGTGTTTCCTAGATTTTTAAACTTATTTTTAGCTTGAAATTTTAAGAAAAATGAGTTTCTTTTAGATTCAAGGGGGGGGCATGAATCGTGCATTCATCAGTTTCTTTTAGAATAATTTTTTATTTCTGCTTTGATTGGAAGAAAATATAAAAAAAACTTAGTTTGTTAGATCTCTTTCTTTCCTGGCATTTTCTTTGCATTGTTATTTGAAAAAGAAAAAGAAATTAGCATAGCGTTGTGTTTTCTTCTAATTTTAAAAAGCATTTCAAAAAAAAAAATATAATCATTCTTTGCCAGTGTTCATATAAGTTTCATCATTTTTCGCAAGAGTCTTAACAACATCAGTTGCACTACCGTACCCTTTTTGAGTAAATCAAGCCAGTAAAAAGAACGCTAATTAAAATTTACTAGACTTTATGTTTGTAGGGCCCATCAACTAGATTAGGCTAGAGCCTTAATTTAGGTTGGAGAGGAAACTCTTCAAGGCTATAAAACAAACATACGAGTCTGTGCTAAGGAGTGTAGAAGTCCAGTAACGTGGAAATTATCCAGGACCCCCCTCTAACACAGGGGATAAACACAAGGTCGCGTGCGGAAAGGTAGCAAAGATAACCCCTCCAAAGCTGGACCAAGTGTAGTGGGGAACGCATATAAAGGACTTGTCTTGGGATTCTGTTGATCGCATTTGCCACGGAGCTTCGTGGGTCTCGAATCTATTCGAAGTCCTTAGTTGTCTTCTGGAAGACTTGATTTCGATACCCTTGATATTTTTCGGGCTTGATACCCTGCTCATTGCGGTCCACCCGACTATCGACTGTACCCGCCTGGTGATTGTTCATGAGCTGGCTGTTAGAAAAACAGGACCATGGAGCAATAAAATAAAACAAATGCAGAAACAAAACAAAAAAGATACACAATACAATAGAGACACAGATTTGTGTGGTTCACCCAGTGTGGGCTACGTCCACCAGAGAAATTGCCAGGTCCTTCCTTTATTATTACCCATCATATGAAGGGATACAACCTACAACAAACCCGCTATAACTTCCTCTTCTTTCTCTCATAGTCTCCTATCTCAGAATACAATATTCACCATCATACATAGCTATAATACATTTCCCTCATAAAAGAGGGTTTCCTTCTAGGGAAAAAAATCCTAACATAATCTTTATCGTTAGATTTGCGACCTTATAATGAGCGGTCCAAATTTACAATGAAATTACAATATACATTTACAAGGCAATTTTTCCCCCTGAACCCCCACTAGGGGTCCACTTGCCCCCAGCCGGAGGGATAGCCCCCCCGGACCCCGCAGAGGGGGTACCCCCCCTCTTCACTTCCCCGCATGGAAGAGTGTACATACTTATGGGGTGTAAATACTTCATGGGGTATAAACACAGCTGAAAGTAAAAGACCTATGAATCAGGAAAATAATCAGGCTCCACAACCAACACTGGCAACCTAGTTGACTTTATTTTAGGGACTTACACAGGTGACCACAGGGTTATACCATAGTACCTAGGGACGACATCGAGCCACACTTTGCAGAGTATATCCGGAGGGTGATTCTGTATTCAAGTTGCACTTGCACCGGTAAGTTGCTCTAGTTTTGGCTGGTGTAACTGTTCTTCCTACTAGTTAGTCGTTTGCTTGATTTGTCTTTTGGAACTTTTAGTGTGTGCTCTGTGCTCCCTAGTTTTCCATAGTGAGTTAGTCATTTATTTCTTTGGGTCTCTAACCTGGTGTGGTAGACCTCCCACTCCGTCGGTCAGGAGGAATTTTTGGTCTTCCTCTTAGAAACATGGAGCCACCTCTGTATAAGGCGTTGTTTTTTTAACACTGGTTCACCAGAGTCAATGTGTGAGACTTTTACAGACTTGAAAGATCCCGCAAAGGGTGAACCTGTGCATAAGATCTTCATGGCTAAAGTTCGCAGCGATACCAACCAAGGAGCCCCTTCACAAGGGGATTCTTATGCTTTTCCCTTCTTCAGAAACGTTGGTGTCCCTTTGATGGCCACTTTGTACATTCCTGGGTTGAATGTGGGACTACAGGCTTGGTTGGGTACCATTCCAAATGTCCCAAATGCTCTTGATGCTTCTCAGTTAAGCACCTTAAGTCATGGGCACCCTGTTGATGTTTCTTTGTCAGCAAAGTCTTCTCCTCCTCCTTCTCTCGCCTCTGGTTAAAGTAAAGTTACAAGTAACCAGAAGTCTAAATGAAATAGAAAGAGGAAGAATAGGAAGAAGAAATCACCAACCTCTGCGAGTCATGTTGGAGATAGGTCGACAACCTCTGCAAGTCACGTTGAATGCCAGCACCCAACCTCTGCGAGTTATGTTGGGGACACACACCCACCCTTTGCAAGCCATGCTGGGGGGGAAATTCCAGTCACTGTTAGTCATACTGGTAATAGGTATGTAGCCTTTGCAAGTCATGTTATCGACCCATCACTAACCTCTGCAAGTCATGTTGGATATGTGCAACCAACCATTGCTAGTCATCTTGGGGGCATTAATTTTGTTGAGAAACCTAGACGGATAGGACATAAGCCTAAGTTCCCTTGTAAGCTTTGCAAGGGAGATCACCTTACTCATTTGTGCCCTGGCATTCCAGAGGTACAAAGATTGTGGTCCCTGTCTGCAAGCTCTTCTGATTCTGAGTCTTTTGAGGTTTCCTCGTAGTCTATTTAACCATTGGTTGAGAAAGTGGTCATGCCGATGCAGTCATCGGTTGATCCCACTCCTCTTTTGAGGGGTGAGGTGCCTTTAGACCATGTAGTCTCTCAGCCTATGCAACCATTGGTTGAGAAAGTGGTCACATTGATGTAGTCATCGGCTGATCCCACTCCTCTTTTGATGGGTGAGGTGCCTTTAGACCATGTAGTCTCTTAGCCTATTCAGCCATTAACTGAGAAAGTGGTCATTGTTGTTTTCAGATTTCTGTGGTCATGTTGATGAAGTCGTCGGCTGATCCCACTCCTCTTTTGGGGGGTGAGGTGCCTTTAGACCATGTAGTCTCACAACCTATTCATCCATTGGTTGTGAAAGTGGTCATGCCGATGCAGTCATCGGTTGATCCCACTCCTCTTTTGCGGGGTGAGGTTCCTTTAGACCATGTAGTCCCACAACCTATTCAACGATTGGTTGCGAAAGTGGTCATGCCGATGCAGTCATCGAATGATCCCACTCTTCTTTTGGGGAGTGACGTGTCTACCAACTATGTTTTTAGCATTTATGGTTCAATACTTTCAGAACAAGGGGGCATTCCGCTCGTTCCAAGCACACCCCCTCCAAGCCCTAGGATGGTTTCCTTTGATTGGAATGACCTTATTGAGCCTCGTCTTCCTTCTTCCACACCTTTTCAAATAAGGTTTCAAGTTAATTCAACAAACATTTATCGATGTATTGTGGATGAGGGAGCCTCTGCAAGTATTTTATCCTCCTCGGTTTGGAAAGTCTTGGGATCTCCCAAGCTTGTGTCTTCTTCGCATGAGTTGTTGGCTTTTGACAGACGTCCTAGTGAATATTTGGGGATTCTTCCTCAGTTTGCTATCTCATTAGGTGGGAATATTGTCCTTGTTGATGTTATAGTGGTGCAAGACCCGTTAGATTTCAATATACTTCTTGGGCGTGATTATATATATGATATGAATGTTGTAGTGTCTACGCTCTTCCGGGTGATGCATTTCCCTCACAATGGAAGCATTGTCACTATCGACCAGCTGGCATCTGATAATCACCATCCTAATTTGACATTGTTTCAGACTACCCCTTTATATGTTCCTAGCGTTTGTGTAGACTCTACCTCGCCACGGGTTAATTATGTGGTGTCTTATCCTCAGTGTTCAATTGCTTCTGAGCAAGAACCGGTGCAATCATGTGTTCCCTATCAAGACTTGGTCTCATCAATTGATCCATTAGTTTATCCAATGGGGGAATGGGAAGCCTTGCTTCCCTCTCTTGGTCCAAGTGGGCTTGAGTATCCTTCTGAGTCTTATCTTATTGTTTGTAGATCCTCAAGCCCTCGTGCTCGTGATTCTTCATTGATAGACTCTGCCAGTCCTGGCCAAAACTTCCATCGTCATATGGAGTATGGTTAGTTTACTTCACCCTTTGGGACTGTCAACCCTCGTTTGCATGATTTCTCAAATTTTGAATTGCCTTCAGATGAGGCTATCCTTGAAGCCATGACTACGATTTCTATACCGCGGGAGGGCTTACACCGTGGTTTGTGTTTTCTTCCCTTTTGGGAGACTTTCCAAGTTGACTATTGAAGAGACTCTTGGTCTGAGCCTAGCAGCGGGCTCTACCTGAACCAATTTCATACATGAGTCGCAGCCCCCACGGGTCTTCTTTTAAGCCCTTTTCAGACCCTCTAAACATGAAAAGATTGGTGAGAGATCTTGTGGCCTTTCACGCTCGTTAAACTAAAATTTGAAGTCACGTCTATCCGACGGTAGTTTACCCCTTTTTCGGTCCGGACAGTCAACTATACAAACAAAGGTATACTCTTGGGAACTTCAGTTCTCTAGAAGAGTACTCTCAGGTATAATTTTAACCCTTTTTCAGGCCCGAGGGACTAAATTTGTGAAAAAAGGAACCCCCATGGAGTCCATAGTTAAGCTCTTTTCAGACTCCCTAAAATTGAAAAGATCATCAAGTGACCTTATTCTTTCACACTCGTTAAAATGGTCCAGAAGAACATTCCTGACGGAGTCCATAGTTAATCTTTTTTTAGACTCCTTAAAAATGAAAAAATAGCCAAGTGATTTTGTCTGTATCACACTCATTAAAATGGTTTTGAATAGATGTCTTTTCGGTGCTAATTTACCCCTTTTTCGAACCAACTAGACTACCTTCGAAAAAGGTACCCTAGTGGAGTCTCCTTTTACGTTTTTCAGACTCTCTAAATATGAAAAACCGTCGAGCTTACCTTCTATGGGCTTGTTAAACTTACATCGAAGGACGTTACCATTGTGTGTTTTGTTAACTGCGTTTGCATACCTGCGTCTTTGGTCTAATGCTGACTCCATGTTGCTCTCAACTGAACCATTTAAAGCATGCCTTATATGCAAGCCCTGTAGCACTTTGCCTCTGCGTCTTAACACCTTTGGTCCCAGGAGGGATTTTTTCCTAAGTGTCCTTTCTTTGAACATCAGTCTTGTCCTTGTCCCTCGAACTTGTATGTTTGCGACACTCATTCCTCCTTTGTAATGTAACATTATTTTATTATTTTTCCAAAATTACTGAAAAATACAAAAAAATCAAATATACCCCAACAAGAGGAAGGGAAAAGTATTTTCTTTGTATTGGCAGCATAATGAGTCGCCCCTGGATAAAGCACATCTGTATGTTTGTTCGACAAACTCTGGGATTTAATACGAACTTAGGAAGTTGTTCTCACTACATAGAGCTATGTCCTCCTCCATTTGGTTATTCTTCCAAACATATGGAGAGTTTGCGTCGCCTCCTGCCTCATAAACTTATGTTAATGCCATGTTGCATGAACCTCATCCTTTGTCGTGCTATTATCCAAGGGAATTTTTTACCAAGCTTGAGTTGGCCCCTCTACAGTTTGTCTCTTTCCCTCATGCCCGACCATCGCGAAAGTCCAATCAAGTCTTTGTTCGAAATCAATGAAGCCTTTAGTCTGATAAACAAGATTCTCTAGTCCATAATCGACGAGTCATCGAAGACCTATGGGTAGTGAAGTCGTACACTCATATTACACTCTTACCCAAGTTTTGAAGATTTTGAAGTTGTTACTTGAGCTCTGAAGACCTCATCTCCAGCCATCAGGCCTTATCAGCTTCTAGAAGATGAATGCTATACATGTATATATTTTGATTTTGAGATGTATATTCGTTGTGTATTGTTCGTGGCTACACTTTATATAGCTATATGACATGGATCTACAGTGTATTTGATTGGTAGCCATGATTTTATTTCATCTCGAGCATGGGTATGCCCGCCTTGGTGAGACAATTATTATTTTGCAGAAGGCACCTCCTGATTTCTGGTCCCTGGGTTCACTTGTTTGTAACATTGGTGAAGATTGTTAATGTATTTCGGCCATCATATGCTCTTATGACCTCACACATTAGGGGGCATCTGTTATAACCCTAATTTTCACCAGACATGCTTACCTAGCATCAGGCCATCTCAGATTCCTTCTTTGCCAAAACACTGTTGAACAACTCTTCTTAAAAACCCCTTTTATAAAGACCCACGTGCCCTAATCCATTACTGCACGCATGTACATGCTAGCTGACCCAAGCCAACCCACGTGTACCTACAAAAGCACGGAAAAAGGAAAGTTTATGACGAAACAAATATCTTTGGGTAAGTTAACTAAACCTTTCGGCCATGCATGGTCGGTCACTCGACCAAATACCTAGCTTCTTCTAGCCTATACAATAAGGGTTAGGGGTCCCATTTGAAAGGAGGAGAATCATAGTAAAGAAACTATACCCGATTGAGCATTCCCTTTGTCCCAACCTTAATCCATCCTTGTGCAAAGAGAAGTATAGAGAAAAGAAGTTGGAAGACAGTGGAAGAAGAGCCCAGGACTAGGATCGAGGAGCAGTAGCCGACTTTATCATTGTAAGGTATCATTGTGAAGTTAATAAAAGAACTGTTTTTCTCGTCCCATCATATGAGATTGTCATTATTGGAATATTTATTGTATGATTGATTAAATCTGTAACCCGTTAGTGCATAGATCAAATGGATGTAAAGTTCTTTGTTTGTCTTTAGTGAATGCAAGTCAGCATTGGGAGGAGAGTTGCAGTCAAAGAACGACCAAGTGCAAAAAGGGATCGACATCAAACACGAAGAATAAGGTATGTCAACTTAATCTCTTAAGCCTTGTATTTACATATGAGTAATGGGGGTCTAGGCATGGGATGATGGTAAAAAGTAAGAATCTTTAGGTCATTTCTGCATGCATGATAAAACCCTTAGTGCTAGTCCATAGGAGGCATTTCCCACCCACAACAAGAATGTAAATAAGAAGATGAATGGTACATAGACAGTGGATGTTCTTCACACGTGACTAGGGATCAAGACAAATTCATCAACTTGAAGAGAAAGGGTGGAAATGTTGCATTTGGAGATGAATCATCTGCCAAAATACTTGGAGAAGGTGTAGTAGAACTTGGAAAAAAAATGTAAAAGAAAAGAATGTCCTATTGGTTGAAGACTTGAAGCATAATCTACTCAGTGTTAGTAAAATGTGTGATCAAGGATACACTCTTACGTTTGACTTCCGAAAATGTAAAATCAAAGAAAATAACTCAGGAAGATTGGTTTCAACTGCAACAAGAAAACCGAACAACATATACATCCTAGACATGAAGAAGATAGAGAATATAGAAGCCACACAAAATGATTCCAAGGAAGAAAAAGTCCCAAAGACCAAAAATAAGGATGAAGTATTGTTGAGTGCCACATGTTCAGGGGGAGCAGGCCCAAAGAAGAAGGTTACCTTTTTCCATTAAATTCAAGGGGAGAAGCCCTACCATTTTCCATTGATGTCAAAGGGGGAGAGAAATTGGGATCATGATGATAGAGGGAGCATGAGTGTTGCCATCAATGAAAAAGGAGGAGATTGTTGGAAGATTGGTTGTTGTCATTGATGTCAACCCTAGTTATGGGTTTTGGACCGCAAGATTGATGAAGGTATTTGGACATGAAGGAAAATGCACATGTAGATACAAGACCCATGTATGGATAGTATACATCATTTTGTTTCCGGTGGTATGTGGCACACCGCGTGGATCCTCATGGTTGAGGAGAAATTAATTTTTGAAGATGACAAAGTGAATTGAAGGAAGTACATGTAGGCCCTGAAGATAATTAAAGAAAAGAATTACAAAATAAAAAAGTGTCAGGTCGGCCCTAATGTTAAAATGAAGTGACATAAATGGTATAAATAAATTTCATTATACATTCATTTGACACACAAGTCGAATTTGAAAGGAAATCAGAAGTAAAGAAGGTTGGATTTCAAGGGAGGATGAAGTCTTTTGGTGATGTGTTCTAAGTATCAACATCTAAGATGTTCTTCATGCTCCTCTCTATTCTTGGAGTAGATTAAGATATCATCAATAAAAACCAATACAAATATGTCTAGGAATTTGTTGAGTACATTATTCATCAAGCACATAAAAGTGGCAGGGGCATTGGTTAATCCAAATGGCACTACCACAAATTCATAGTAACCATATCTTGTCCTGAAGGCAGTTTTATGGATGTCTTTGTTCTTGATTCGAACTTGATGGTATCCAGATCTCAAGTCAATCTTTGAGAATATGGAAGCACCCCCTAATTGGTCGAACAACTCATCGATTCTTGGCAAGGGGTACTTGTTCTTTATGGTTGTCTTATTGAGTTGTCCATAATCTATGCACGGTCGGAGTGTACCATATTTCTTCTTCACAAACAGGGCTGGTGCTCCCCATGGAGATACACTGGGCCATATGTAGCCTTTTTCCATCATTTATTTTAGTTGTAGCTTGATCTCAACTAGTTTGGGTGTGCTCATCCTATAGGGTCTCCTAGATACTGGCACTCCTCCTGGTGCAAGTTCTATCGAGAAGTCAATGTCTCTTCTTGAGGGTAAACCCAGTACCTTTTCTAGAAACACATCTCTATACTCCCCTAATAGGGGATGGTTTTCTAGGTTTGGTATGTCATCCTCAATAGTCTCCAACATATATATTTCGTATAGAGAACATCCCTTTCTGCAATACTTCTTCATTTGAAGGGTTGATATTCGTCTCACTGAGACATGCTTCTGAATTCCTCGAAAGGTTATCTTTCTCCCTTCTCCATTTATACATTCTAAGGTTTTATGGTAACAATCTAACTTAGTCTTATATGCAGCTAGCCAGTCCATACCAATCAATAGATAATAAGATCCTAGGGGAAGTATGTTAAGGGTAGCTTGGGTGGGCAATCCATTCATAATGAATTGGCGAGCTGGTATGACCTCCACTATTTTTCTTTTGGTTCAAGTGGCTAGTTGTACCAACCATGGCTTAGCATGTCTATGTGGCTGAAATTTACACTTATCAACAGTCTGGGGGGCCACATAACTCAAATTAGAACCAGGGTCAATTAAAATAGAAACTAGATGGTTGGTGATCATACCTTCCATCTACACCACCGAATCTTGGTGATCAACTTGTTTTTTATCCACGACTACATAAATATGTGGCATACTCCTAGCCACATCATTGACAGTGGTATCTTCTTTGATGTTGTAAACTCTCCTACTATTCTGTTGTCTGTGCAAACAGTCCCTCAATAGATGTTCTTCTCCACAACCCCAACATTTCAAGGGTTCCTTCTTTGGGTTATCAATCTTTCCTGGGGTTGATCCAAAAGGTTTATTTCCACTCTAGGAGGGGGAATTCTACTGGTGCACACTTCGGGTAGGAAGGCCCATCCTTGAATCCTTCCTATAGTTCTTAAATATTGGGGATTTAAACCCCTTCTTATTGAACCCCGAACTACTCTTGTTCTTCCAGTCCTTGTGAGGTTCAGTCTGACGCTTGCACCGTTCATAAAAATACCTTGCCTTTCAGATAGTGTCTTATAAGGTCTTTGGCTCATCAAACTCAATCATGTTCTGGTAGGTCTGAGGTAACCCACTGATAAATCGTTGCACTTTTACCTTTTCCTCTTTTATGTAGGGTACATACAACTCAAGGAATTTACTGATATATTCCTCTATGGTGAGTTGTCCCAGCTTGAGTTCATAGAACTCTTTAGTATTCTTGTCGAAATATTTTTCTGACAGATACTTCTTCTTGAAGTGTTTCTCAAACCGTTTCCAAGATAACTACTCTTCATGGATTCCTTTCACATTCTTAAGGTCTTCCCACCAAATGGAAGCATTTCCATCCAGGTTGAAGGTGGCTATTCGAGCCTTCAAGTTTTCATAGAAATCATGGACTCTGAAGTACTTCTTTAGTCTAAGTATCCAGACTTATGCTTCTTCCCCTTTCTTAATCCTACCATCGAAAGAGGGTGGTTTGGATTTCTTGAACTCTTCAAGGTCATGACTTTTTCAATGCTTTCATTTCTTCCTTTTCCTTTGAGAATGTGAGATATTTTTACTACTAGAAGATCCCTCTAAGTCGCCAATTTCCTTTCCATAGGATTCTCCCGATGAGTGTCCCCTGTCTCCAGGTTGGACCTTCCTTGAGGTACTCCTCCTAGTGTGGCCACTTATGGGACCACGTTTTCATATCTCAGGTGGACTTCAACTCCTCTTTGTCTATCGTCGGTCCACACGAATGGTGGCAGGTCCATGTTGTAGATGTCTCTGTATGTCGAACAAACTCTGCAGCAATATTGCATTAATTTATGTTTGCTTCTTTTGCTTCTTTTGCTCTTTTATCAATCTCTCGTTGTCGTCCTTGTATCTCTATAATTTGGCCATGAGGCTCCTTACAGTTTCATCCAGATCTGGAGGAGTCTCTGTCGCCCTCCTCTCGTCAGATTCTTTGTCTCTATTGTGGGAGCCATCCCCCACTTTGTGGTGCGTCACCATCCTTTACCCTTGTAGTTTATTGCAGCTGATCGACCGTTTGAGTGTTGAAAAAACACTTGCTATTAGCTAACCATATATTAGTTCATGAACAACACATAGCTCATATTTCTTAAATACACACACACAACAATAAGATTTCATTCTTTTCTATAATAAGGGCTTAACCAGACTTTTTAGGAAGTAAGGTAGGGTGTCACCCTTAAAGCCCTTTAATGTGGTTTTTATGCAACTTGTCCATGAGCCCAAGTAGGCCAAGTGTTGTAACCATACTCTGATACTAATTTGTAACGCAACCATGGTGGGGCTTCAAAATTTCGTTATTATTAAGAACTAAAGACCTCCATACAGGGTCTCAAATTCCATTATGTTCATCCAGGGATTTCCCACCGCTGTCACCACGCTTAGAACTGAACTAAGATATGTCGGATATGCCTCTCTCAAGCTCCTCGGGTGTTCATTGGTTGGGTCCACCGAACCTCCATGTAGGTCTGAATCCATGGGTTCCTCGCGTGCGTCAGAAATTCGGACTCTGGGTATCCTCAACTCATTTGAGTACAATTCCGCTGAATTCTAAACCCACGGACAGACACAGATCAAATTGACGGTCCATACTCTTTTCACAACCAACGGCTAAGATTGACTTAGGGTCTCGGGCTTCGGGATTTTTCCTTAGACTCTCTACGACACTATTCTCCCAATCTGTTGAAGTTCCAGAGTTCCAGACTCTCAGAGTCCCAATCCCTCCACCAACCACATTGGCTAGGTGGGCATGTACCATGGGCTGACACGTAGTTGGATCAGGGGTGACATGTGCCCTCACCCGGGGTGATGCACGTCACGATCCAAGGGTCCTATGGGTAGGTGATGTGCATGAAACCAGGTGGCATGTGGCTCGTTAAGTTTGGGTCCATGTCACTAGGGATGATGTCACTATGCCTCATCACCTTAGGCTGGAAGGCTTCTACATTCCTCAAATTTCACGGTTGATATGTAGTCACGTAGACTTATATATCTGGGGCTCTGGTTACCTCGAGGTTTCAGTGTTCAGGAGTATTGATAAACAAACTCCTATTGCCTTATGAAGAGTCCAATATCTGAAATAGAGGGATTAGTGCCACGTGCCCCTGATATGACAATGGTTGGGAAAGGATCCGAAGGATCTTGCGATCTACGGTACCGGGTCCTTCGTGGCTCCAGCCTTTGGGGTTTCAGGCCTCGGTTTAATTCTTGAGATAGGTCCACCCAAACACCTAGGGGACAACCTATCATCAGTCAATCTCATGGGAGACCGAGTCCCCTGGTCACCTTCAGTCCACATAAGGCTAGTAAGGTCGGTCTTACTCCGAAGTCCCAGACTTTCGGAGCTAGAGGCCAAGGGAAAATGCCCCCCTTAGGCTTAGCCCAAGGTTACTGGGTATCATTCATATGGGTCCTTTCGAACGAATCTCTTTCTCTCATCTTCTAAATGAAGAGACCTCCTCTTTTCAAGGCTTCAACTTCACTACCCCTCTTGAGCTTTACCATGAAAGGGTTAAGGTCTTGGGTCTGGCATTTTGGTCGCATGACAAAGGGGTCTGGAAGAGGTATCTTCTTCGAATGGATGGTTTCGGGTCGACACGATATCTCCTATCTCGACCATATTAACAAATTATGCCCTGGGAAGCCTCTAGAGTTAAGATGGGAATATCGTCTATCAGTTGGAAGTGTAAATTCATGAGGATATGAAGGCATACACATAACATAGCCATTTCACACAGAAGACATTTATAAATGCATATATATGTATAAGTCTAAGCATTCATCCACTATTCCAGTTCAACAAATAAAGCAAGGAAAATACTTATCAAAACCAGACAATGTAAAGCGACTGCTGGAAGGGGTGCTTGTTTCCACCCAACCATAGGCTCAGTCACTCCAAATGGATTTACCACTAGCCACCCCCGAGCTAAACCATGATGCTCTACAACACAATATTTTCTTCTGGCTCAACAACAGTAGGGACAGAGGTTACTCTCCCCCTTCCACAGGATCTTGGCAATGGTTTATACGATACCAAGCAATGAGGACTGGCCTCATTTATCATCTTGTATCATAACCTTCTTATGAACAGGATGCTTATTTCCAGTTCTTCCTTGAACCCAACAGATTCACCTCCCGTCTCTGCACACTTCACAGATTTCCTTCTTCCCACCACACATTCCTTTCTCGCCTCTTTTAGCAACGTCGCGTGTGGCCCAAATTCCTATCCTACGGTCAAGTTTGGAAGCCTTACAGATGGGTGTTATGCCCCATCCCCTAATTTACTCTTGAGGAGGTCTTCCCACCTACCAACCTGACTGTAATTCATTTCTGGATCAAAGGATTGTTGTTGGCCCTTGGTTATGGAAGTAAGATAAGAACAAGGAAGAAAAGTCAAAATGTGAACTTTGCAGAAGGCACAATGATTGTTATTGGGTCGAAGTGAGAAAAAGAGAAAAAAAGACGGAGAGAAGTCCGAGGAAGCAAGTCATTGAATGAGGAGATCGAGGATGACAGATCAGCAAGAAAGAAGGATCGTGGACAGCTCAGCAAGTGGAAGAAGCCATCATTATATGCTTTGGAGCACCACATGAGAAGGAAGAAAAGACAGGCTGGAAAAGCCCTGAAAACGTGGGTCAAGTTGACCTAGGGTTTTAGACACCTAGGGTTTTTGTATCTAGGGTTTTGACACCTAGGTTTCGGCCTAAGGATATCAGTGAGCTATTGTAATGTATAAATAAAGGTCAAGAGGACCTGGGTTGGGTTGTTGTGTCATTTTTACTAGTATTGATCTAGTTGTTGGTATGTTGTGAGAGATTACTGTTGTCAGAGAGAGAAGTGCTAAGTGGGAGATCCTTCTAGTATTGTAAGATCTTTAGTTGGGTGTGAAGGTCAACCCTGCAGCTGGGTGCGTAGGGAGGGGGGAGAAAGAGAGGAGAAGAGAGAAGCTTTGCTAGTTAAGAGTACAGACAACAACTATATGCTTCATATTAATATATTATAAAGCACATTTCTGTGGACATAGCCCTAGAGAGAGGGTGAACCACGTATATCTTGTGTTATGTGTGATTGGTGTTCTATCTTTTCCAATTGATATACTGTGATTGCATTAACATGTTAGATATGATAAATAGATGGGCAGAGTAAATCTAAGCTGATAAGTGACATATGAATGTTGTATTGTTCTGGTATTGGATCCACTTGATATTTCCCCTGGTTGTAGACATCTCTATCCTGCAACCCCCCCCCCGTAGCTTCTTTGGGTGAGACTGCATCTGCTTCACAGGTGTAGCCAAAAGGGCCAGTGGTTAGGGCTTGTTGGTGCGCTCTTGGAGCTGAACCCTCGGTCTGCCCCTGTGCCAACAAACAGTTTTGTTGTCGGGATAGGAATCTTATTGAGGGAATTTCAAGGTGGTTCCGATCAAAGACAAAGATTCAAAAGTGGATAGAGGATCAAGAAAAGGACTTCGCTAAAGCCCAGATGAACAAAACAAGGAATGGTTCATTGTTTCCCTCTTACCACACATCAAAGTTCCTTTGATGCAATAGAATATTTCTTCATAGGATGAGGCACTGGAGATCACCATGAAGTTAGAATCAACCCCTATGGGAGAATCCAGCTCAGGTATGAGTCAGATCTTGAGTCAGTTGACTAGTTTGTCTTTGCAGGTCGAAGATATGAAGAAAGACAAGGGAAAATATAAAAGAGAAGACATCTAGTGTGTCAAATGTAGATCAGAGGGCCATGATAAGGAACACTATCCCCTATTCCATGAATACTTGTCCTCTAGAGATCTGAGTCCTTTGAAGCAAGTCACCTTACCCTGGTGCAAGGTATGCCGAAATAGACATTGTACTGGTGAGTGCTATTACATGCAAAAATATGTTCAGACACCCACAAATTTGTATTGCACGTTATGTAAGTCCATGGGACATGATGATAGGGATTTTAGGGCTTATGATCTCATGCATGAAAGGTCAAGAGATATATAAAATATTCAAGGTGAAGTACAGCAAGAAGGAAACACTATGCAGTATAAATCCCCTAGGCGAGGAAAATTCAATCCTCGCGGTGGATTCAGAGGAAGAGGAAGAGGAGGAGGAATGGGTCAAGGCTGAGCAGAGATAATCTATTATAATTGTGCACAACCAGGACATGTGGCAAGGGACTATCAGAACCCTTATACCACTTGTATCTACTACAACTCTTTCGAACACGTTATCGAGGAATGTCCAGCATTGTTGGCTAAACTTCAGGAGAAACGGGGACCTCAGCAGAACCAGCAGATACAGTTGATCAAAGTTGAACCTCACGGAGAAGATCCTAGAGTCATTTTTATTACTATAGGAGGTGTTGTTACAGGATATGACAAAATGACCCAAGGGAATACTACAAAAGATTCAGGAATTAGGAAAGCTGCAGAGAAGACCCAAACCTTTGATGCAAAGAAAGAAAGACAAATATTTGAGGAAGAAAGAAAATAAATGAGAGGAGATCAGGGTTCCTCATCGAAGACAAGACCAAAAGTAAGAGAATATGGAATGCCTCTGTAATTTGATCAGTCTGATTTTCCAAAAGAAGGAAAAGAGTTAAGAAAGCTCATGGAATTTCTATATATTTGTATGAAGTTGATTTAGGATGAAAGCGTTGTACAAGAACTACAAACTTTAATCATACAGTATGAGCTAGGAAAGACTGATCCCTTACTGAATAGGGTAGTACACCAAATCGCTAAGAAGAGAAGGACAAATAAGGAATTACACTTGAATTCTCAAATAGGAGAATATGATATAGACTATGTGGTCCTCGACTTAGGGTCGGAGGTCAATGTCATGACGAAGCAAACTTGGGCACCGATGGGAAAACCTAGGATGATCTATTCCCCTATCAGGCTCAGGATCGATAATCAGCAAGCGCTAAGCCCCTTTGGCGGACTGGAACATGTCCCTGTGGACATCGACGGAGTAAGAACATTTGCAGATTTTGAGGTAATTGAGATAGTTGATGACAGTTGCTCGTACCCTGCGTTGTTAGGAATTGATTGGGATTTCAATAACTCCACTGTGGTTTATTTAAAGAAAAGACATATGACATTTGAAAAATATGGCCTTAGGGTCATTGCACCCTTAGATCCAGATGAAGTTCAGTGATACACAGAGCCCATCAAAGAAGAAGACCACGCATATGAACTGGAAAATATATACAAATTAACAGCCAGACAACAGGATTACATTAATCCTACAGCCAATGGAAGCCTAAGCTGGTGAAATGATAGCGCATGTTCATCAGACTTAGAAGAAGCACTGGAGAACTAGCAGAATAAGATGTATGAAGTATCTACAAGAATATGTGCTAGATTAACCAGAGAAGTTCGATGGATCGGCACAACAGTAAGTAACTTACCCACCTTTGATGGTCTAAATCCTTTAGAAACCTTCTTGTCGAAATTTGAAGAAAGTGTATCAATGCAAAAAAGATTGTTGGCGATGGATGAGGCCCTGAAAGAAACCCCAACAAGATGGTGGGGGACACATAAAAACAACATTGCAGACTGGGTACAATGTTGTACCTTGATGACAACGTGATTCTCAACACAAGTGGAAGGCTGTGAAGTTTAGTACACAGGTCGAAGTTGCCCAAAGGACCATGTGCGAAGCTGTGAGGAAGCCTAGAGAAACGTTCCTCAAGAATAGTGGGTACAAAAATTCATCAACACACTGGACATGACACCTATCAACTGGTACCTTCAAGCAAAGTTGCGCCTCATCACTACGGATTGGAAAGGTATGACTCAAAATTTTGTAACCACCTTCTTATTTGAAATTCAATATCCTTCAGTAGATCAAGCACTACATATTGTCAGATAGAAAGTATTTGAGGAGGCCTCTAGCCTCCCTTTGGAGAAAGACGAGGGCGAATGGATTGCACCTCTACAAAAACTGCAAGGTTGTTACAACATCAATGTTGATGAAGATGATGATCCAAGAAAGGTGAACATTACAGAAACATAAGGCCAAAGATATGTGGAAGGACCAAGAGTTGAGTTACCATTGATTGGACAACCAATCAATATTAAGAAGGTCAATATTGGAACAGAACAGACCTCGAAGCTTGCTAATGTCGGAGATTATTGGGATGTTGCTACCATTGAAAAAATTACAGAGTTACTGCATGAATATCAGGACTTGTTTCCAACCAAGTTCATTGATATGAAGGGAATTAAAGGGCCTATTGTTACCCATGATTTTTTTCATCGTGATGATGTATTAAGGATGGTGTACTCTGGCTCTTCATTAGAATTTTTTCCTGAGAAAAGTTACCTTCATCTTTCTCCAGAAATCACAGTTTTGAGGAAGGTTCGCAGGCTACCTATACATTTTCCCACGAGAATGCATGATTCTCGCAGGCTACCTTAAGCCAGGGTGCGAGAAGTTCGCACTGTGCCTAACTGTTAGGGTCTGAACACTTTCTAAAGAAGGGAAAAAGGATGAATTCTTGAAGCTTCTAGAAGGGAATCTTCTAGAAGGATGAGATGGCATTCGAATGGTTATCTAAGTACTGGTTTTCCTGATATATTGGGATCATTCTTATCTAAGTAACTAATGCATTTCCTCCTATATATTGAGAGGATTCTCATGGAAAAGGTTAGAAGCAAACAAGGTTAAGAAGATATTGGAGAATTTGTGAAATATTGTGTGAAGGACTGATGCTACAGCAGCTAGAGAATTCCAGCAAGGTTATCAAAGGTGGTTGATCTCTTCATACAAGTGAGCAAGTGTGTGTGTCAGAGCTAAGAGCCATCGAAAGGAGGTTTGCAACATCAAGGCTCAGGTTGTAAGCTTTGATTTCTATCAATATAATACAGTAATATGTCCCTTTCCCATAAAGCTGAGTTTACTTTATTGCATAATTCCTTGATCATATGCATATATTAATTGTTGAATATTTTAAGTTGTTTTCACTTCGATTGGTTTGAGTTGTCCTGGTCTGGACTGCACAAGAGCATTGGAGAGAAGCTAGTACAACAAAGACTCAAGGAAGCGATCATAAGCTATGCTCATGATTCTTGCCTCTTAGTTCATCCAAGAATCTAAATCTAGGGAAAGAGTATTATTCTGTCTTGATTTGTTCTAGATCCAGGTGGATCTAGGGAGATCGGTTTGTGTCCGCACTTACGGATTTATCCTATAACAAAATTGGCGACTCCACTGGGGAACAATCCCATTTCTGGTGGCTTTTTGTATTTTTCTGTGGCCATTTGCTTTGGTTTCATTTTTCTCCTGTCCTATCAGTCTCTGAGTCTTCAGGATACCCTGATAGACCTTCTGAGTCCAGAAGCTTTTTGAAAATTTACTTCATTTTTCAATTTTTTTGGCATGTTCAGGAATTCTCGCACTGCGTTCTATTGCAGACTGCGAGAACTGGTCAGGTTCGCACCCTTCTCATAGGGTTCAGTGCGAGGTGTTCTCACCTTGCTCAAAGGTTGCCTGCGAGAATCATCAATTCTCGCACTGTGTTATATAGCTTGCCTGCGAACAGTCTGTTTCAAAATTTTGAAATTAAGTTTTTGTCTTTCTAACTGCCCAGATCAGTTGAAATACATCTCATTGGTTTCTTGGACTGTTTATTGATACCCTTTTTTCTTATGTTTGCATGTGTGGATAGTCTTAGGGTTTCCAGGCTTTGCTTAGCATTTGTGACTTGATTTTCATTTCTCGACTCTTTTGGCAAAACCATTCTCTGACTTCAGATTCTGAATGTGTTAGATTTGTTGGGATCCAGTGATTGGTTGAGAATTAAGTTTTCTTGGTTTTCTCGTTTGCTTATTGATTCGAAAGCACATTTCCATTTGCATTGCAAAGACTATTTGGTTTGCTTTGTATTCTTGCCTTCATTGAAAGATTTGATTGGGTTGTTATTGCTTGATTCTTTGTGATTTGTTTTTTTTCTCTCTCATTGATATAGTGCGAGTTCTTTTTGGAAAGTGAACACAATTGTTTTCTTCCATCAAATTGTTTTTGTCATTTACAAAACATTGAAAATCAAATTTTAGAGATTGTTGAAGCTTTGAAAAAGAAAACATAGAGCAATTTTATTTGATGAATGATTGTTTGTATTGACATTGGAAAAAGGAAATTTTGCATATAGTTCGTGATTGATTTGGAAAACTTATCTCTCTCCCATATATAGGATTCATTGAAAGAAAAGTGATACATTTCATTATCATCCTTGCATTATTGGGTCAGAGTCACACAACACAAGTTTCATTTCCGTTACCTTTGAGTAAACAACAGCCCTTAAAAACATGGCGTAATCTTAAAATTTATCTAGTAACTCTTTTCTAGGGCTCTTTTACACCAACATTTAGTTAGGCTAGTGCTTTGGAGTAGGAAGAGAGATACATTCTCCAAAAGCTCAAAACACACAATAGCATCTTGAGTTAGGGAGTGT
>ML781058.1:118355-151838 GCA_009831015.1 Picea engelmannii
TTTAGTGTCGGAAGAATGGCCCAGGGTGGGGAATAGTCCAGGACAGTCATTCCTTAGGGAAGACTCATTCCCTCCAGGTTACACTTTGTTTAGTGTCAGAGGAATGGCCCAGGGTAAGGAATGGTCCAAACATTTCTTGAGGGTAGACTCATTCTCTCCAGGTTACACTTTTTTTAGTGTCGGAAGAATGGCCCAGGGTGAGAAATGGTCTGGGTTCAGAAATCAGAAATAATCCTTCCTCCTTGGTTGAGAAGAATGGGGGAGATAGCCCATTGTTGATATTCTATATTGAGTGCAGACATTCTTTCAGATCTCAAAGATGTGAGTGAAAGATTGGCCCAGATGATCATTGTTGATATTCTATATTGAGGGAAGACATTCTTTCAGATCTCACATATGTGAGTGAAAGATTGGCCCAGATGATCATTGTTGATATTCTATACTGAGAGAAGACACTCTTTCAGATCTCAGAGATGTGAGTGAAAGATTGGCCTAGTTGATTCAGTTTTTATCATAGCATTGTTTCTATGTAGATGAAGACTATTGTGGTGGAAAACATTCTTTTAGATCTCACAGACGTGAGTGAAAGATTGGCCCAGATGATACAGTTTTTATCATAACATTGTTTCTATGCAAGATGCTCTCAGATGTTTGTTATGAAGACTATATGACAGTAGATGAGGACTACTATGGTGAATATGTTTCATTGTTCGCAACTACACGTTGTTGATCAAGTACTTGTGTGTTACTTGATGTGGTAGTTAACCACTGGATTGTAGTTATGAACTACTATGAATAGACACAGGTGCGTTCTATCCTTATTCTAATTTCCTTGAAGACTATCAGCAGATTATTAGAGATGATGATCATTCAAATGAATGATGAACAGAGATTTTCCAGACGGAAAACAGTTCAGAACCTTTTACTCCTCTTGTATCACTCTATGGTGAGAGTGACTTATACAACATCATATCTAACTACTCAGATGAAGTATGGTTTCAAGAGATGATGCAGTTGATGATGGTGATGCTCATGATCTAGTCATGAAATAGTCTACATGACTTTATTGGTGCTACCGGGTAAATGGTATATTTTGTGCTCAAGTCCATTACCTGTAAATACCTCTCTAGCTAGGAGGGAGTGTTAATATTATGGTAGCTGCAGGAGGTATTTACCCCCACGTGTGAACCTGACGAGAATAGAAGACTCCGGGAAGAAAGAGAAACCCTAATGAGTTGGCTAATAACCCTAAAAGCCTTGTCGACTCAAGAAGATAATTTATATTAGGCTATTAGCCTCCAAGAGAAGAAGTCGGCCATAAATTATAATAATATACTGAAAAAACACTTATCCAGAAGGAGAAGTCGACCCCAACAAAAATGGCAGAACCACTATAAATACAGGGCACCAGTTCTCATTTGTCACATCTCAGAATTGCAGTTTTCCCAGTTGGTGCGCACTGCAGTTGCATTCTTGTGCGCAGGTTTGGAGGAGAGTCGCAGGTGCAGCTACAACAGCAGCAAGTTCTCAATATTGGCTTGAATATCTCTTGGCTAGGGTTTGGAACATCTAATCAACCTTTTGTGATGCGCTATCCTTGGGGATTGATGCCCTACTCTTTGTTTGGCTATCTAGCCTAGGGTTTGCTTCCGGAGTAATTCTCAGTCAAGGTTAAGGTGCTCGGAGGGAGGCTTCAGCCTATGGTTGGGTGACAAAGGTATCGTCAATGGTAAAATGAGCACACCATCTTCTATATTCTAACACTAAGGATATCGAAGAGCTATTGTAATGTATAAATAAAGGTCAAGAGGACCTGGGTTGGGTTGTTGTGTCATTGTTACTAGTATCGATCTAGTTGTTAGTATGTTTTGAGAGATTATTGTTGTGGGAGAGAGAAGTGCTAAGTGGGAGAGCCTTATGGTATTGTAATATCTTTAGATGGGTGCGAAGGTCAACCCTGCAGCTGGGTGGGCAGGGAGGGGGGAGAAAGAGAGGAGAAGAGAGAAGATCTGCTAGCTAAGAGCACAGACGAGAACTGTATGTTTCATCTTAATATATTATACAACACAGTTCTGTGGACATAGCCCTAGAGAAAGGGTGAACCACATATATCTTGTGTTATGTGTGATTGGTCTTCTATATTTTCCAATTGATATATTGTGATTGCATTACCATGTTAGATCTGATAAAGAGATGGGCAGAGTAGATCTAAGATGATAAGTGACATATGAATATTGTATTGTTCTGGTATTAGATCCACTTGATATTTCCCCTAGTTGTAGACATCTTTGTCCTGCGACCCCCCCATCGCTGCTTCTGGTGAGACTACATCTACTTCACAGGTGTAGCCAAAAGGGCCAACAACTAGGGCTTGTTGGGGTGCTCTTGGAGCTGAACCCTGGGTCTTCCCCTGTGCCAACAATTGTTCTGGTCCTGAGAAATTAAATCCAGTAAGTATTGGTTTGGTGAAGGTTAACGCAACCATTCTTGGTCCCCTTCACCATCTCTTTGTATAGCATTCTTGGTCTTTCTAAGTACACCCCCCCCCCCCTTCTAGCAGTCATGCAACACTTGTCCATTTTCTAGTAAATAAATATATTTACATTCATTTACATTTCAAACAAAGGTCCATCAAATCAATATTCACACATATGGAGTTTTTCGTAGTCTCTTGGCCATTATAGTTATATTTACAAGCTGGGGGAAACAGGGTGTTACAACTGCTATAACTCTTGCTAGTGTTTCTTCCTTGCGACATTTCCTTAACAACTTACAAGCCATCAACGTGGTCACTAGTCTAGTTGTTGGTTCACTAATTATGTTAATTATCAACCCCATGGATCCTTTATCTATGCTATACTTCTTCTTTATCTCCTCTGCTAAGGCCTTCTCCTTTGTCTTGTCATCTAAATATTGTCTTGGCTTTTCTCCATCTGTTGGTAAACCAGTGATTTCTGCAATTAAATATACATCTATTGATACCAGTATGTCCATCCATAGAATACCTCCATGCACCAAGGCCAATAGTTGTTTGACACAGTTGTTTACATCTTTTTCCCTAAAAAAATGGGGAATCTCCAACAGGTTCATGATACGTATATTATACAATCCTACAATCCACTGCTTTGGCTCTAAAATTGGGTATCCTGTTGGACCTGTGCCTTTGCTCTCCATATAGACTTGCGGCTCAAACTCAGGGAAATTTTCCATGTCTGCAATATCATGGTCCACGTACTTCAATTTCTCCACACATCCTAATATGTCAGGAAAGATTGTGACTCCTTCAGGTATGTGTGGTAGTGTTATTGCAAGATTTTCCCCACCATTGCTATCTTGCACACAGGGCCTTTTTCCATTTCCCTATGCAGACTTGTCATCCATTTTTGATGAATCCAGAGCCAAAAATACATATTTTTCCACATATACATGCCCTATCTACTATACAACATGCATATACGCAAGTTGCTCCACTATAGCTCACGTACATCGGGATTTGTGCTAGAAAATACAAAATGGAGTTGGGTTTCCATGTCACGATAGGAGATCTCTTATCCTTGGCCTTCCACATACTGGAAACGTTTCGAATCGGCCCTTCAGTTGCATTTTGAAGACTATAAAAGCACAATTCCGAGCTATGGAAAAGAGAAGAAAACATTCAACTTTCAGAGAAAAGTTACACTGGAGAAATTACTTCATATTGAGTCTGCAACCCTTTGTCCTTCAAGTCTGAACACAGTGTTCAACCCCCAAGATCTTTCCCTATTGTTGAGAGAACCTCATTTTCTCTCTCCTATGAGCTTGCCTTTGGTGGAGGATTGAAGTGGTGGAGGCCTAGTTGGAAGGAACTTGGTTTCTTGGTTTCGAACCGTGCCGACACAAAAGTCTGTATTGTTTTCACTTCTGCTGATCAATTATTAATAGAAATACTCCTTTCCCATCCTATTGGTATCGTGCAAATATATGATTAGTATCCATGGGCATGTTTGTAATGTTTATTAATGGATTATGTTATCTAATGTGCTAACCCCTTTATACTATCACCATGTACTTGCTATGCTTGTTTGGAACTTATTGCAGGTATAAAGCTTTGGGTCAAAGTGCTCAACGGTGGAACATCATCGAACGTTGGATCGAGGAAGGTCTCTTTCTTATCTTGCACATTAGTTTATATAGCATACAATGGAATTGAGTTGATTTCTGCAGTCATACCTGTCTGTTGTGGTTTACCCTTGGCCATAGAGAGTTTTTTCCTTGTAACAAAATTGGCGACTCCACTGGGGAGAGATCTTCCTTCTAAGGGTTGAAGTAATTTTTCTTCTTGGATTTCTCTTTTTCCTTTGTGTTTCATGTCGTATCACTGCTTGACAGATTCTGTTCACTTTAGGTCTAAGTTTTCAACCTTTTTACCCTTTCTTGGCCTTGTTTTCAAGCATGTAGGCATCATATTTCCTTGACAGTCGCATACACATCCGTTCTATCTCACTGCAAGATACATGTATACGCCTTGTTTCCCTGAACAATCGTGTATACAACTTTCCCTTGCTTGTTTGCTTGGTTTAGTGACTGTTGGGTGGGATTTGATGATTGTTGAGCCTTCTTAGGTCTCTGTAGTGCCTGTTGAGCTTCTCTGGGTTGACAGGAAACCTATTGGGAGTTGAATTTTTGGGCATAGTCTTTCTCATTATTTTTCATTTTTGGTTTGTCCTTGAACCCTGGGTTGTTTTCTTGGCTGCTTGATATTCTTCTTGAAGTTATTTCATTTATACATAGTAGAATTTATATATCAGGTTGTTTTTCAGTCCATGCATTTTCTCTTTAATATATTGAAAATACAAAAAATAGGCATTTTGCATTGGTTAGCATTTTTGTCTTTGAACCTTTATCATTAGCTTAGTGCATTTAGTGAAAGATTGCATTTTACTTCTGAATTGTAGAGTTGAGATTGAAAATTGCACTGTTTTTATTAGCATATCATTCATTGAAAAGTTAAAGATAGACTTTGCATTATATTCATAATTATCTTCTTGCAAAGTCATAACATCATGTGTTTCACTTCCATACCCTTTTGAGTAATCACAACCAATAAAATTTACGCTTTAAACTAAAATTGATTAGTCAGGATTTTATTTTTAGGGTGCACAAACTAGTCTAGGATTTTGTGAGTAAACTTCTCCAAGGTAATTAAATCAACATATGTGTCTGAGACAGGGAGTTGAGAAGTCCATTGTATAATTGGTAATATCAGGAGGCTCTGCTCACACCAGAGTTAATCACGAGGTCGTGCAAAGTTAGTTGAAGGGACAACCCCTGGATACTCACCTAGCGTCAGAGATATTTATGTGGATTTATTCATATTTGGGGATCTTTCTAGTACCCATACCTCTATGAGAGGCGGTGCTTTCAAGGTTTCAGGCTTTGCTACCCTGCCCATACAGTGATATGGACTTACGACTGCTCGCATGTGCATCAGTTATACAATGGTTTATTAGTTTCTTGACTTAGGTATCTCATAGGTTACTTGCAGGGGTTATTCTGGTTGTACCTTGGGTCAGATAGGGTTCGGACAACACACAACCTTTATGGAGGACTACCTCTCTGGCGGGATCTGATCGACTGGTTTTTAAGCCCACGAGGGCCCCTATAATTGATTTTTTTACCTCCAAAATTTAGCAGGGAGTCTCAGGTCCCTCTTGGACGAGACATACCTTCTTTAGTGAGGGAGGTCACTCAACCACTTTAGCCCATTTCCATGAATATTGACCGTTTGACTTTTTGGTATGATATTTGACTACTAGTTGGCCTTAGGAGTCTATTTTGGGTTTCATCATTATGGATAGTGGAGTTTCTTTTGCTTCCCCATTCACTGCTACCCACCCCATGATGCCTACTCATTTCAAGGGGACGAACCCTTCTGTTTTTTACAATGGTATGCAGAACTATAATTCTCAGTCTGCACCTTGTGTCTCTAGTCATTTTTATGTTTATATGCCTTCCCCCATGCAATCCTCTCCCTGGCCCACATATATGAATCCTAGCATTGGATCCAGGGGCATTATGGCTCTGATGCCTACTCCTTCGTTTGATATGAGTCGTGTCCCCATGGGAGGTTGGAACCTTCCCCCTTATGGATCCAATACTAGCTATGCTCTTTTAGGAGCTAGTACTCAGATGGGTGTTTATCCCACTTATTACCCCCACCCATGTATCTTTCATCCGCCATGTCAGTTCCTTCGAAAACTTTTTCCATGAAAGGTCCTCAAGCACCCCTGGGTCTTTCATATGGGGAGAATCAATTTTACGGTTTGGTCTACCCTCTTTATGGGACCCCTTCACAAGGGGGAAACATATATCCTCACTCGAATAATTCTTATCCCACCTCGGTCTCTTCACAAACCTCAATGATGATACCCGTCCAAAATTCTTCAGACCATGTTGGCATTGGCCACCACTTTTCTAGACAGGGACAGGGTGTACACCAGGATACTTCCTGGCTTGCAATGTTTCAGAATCAATATTTTCTCGGACCTTGGAATTAAATGTCACAATCTATCGCTAGCCCATTCATTGTCAGTCATACTAATGCTCCATCACCAACCTATGCTAGTCATGTCGAAGATGGGTCGACTGTTTCTACAAATTATGTCGATAGCTTGCCCCCAACCTCTGCCAATTATGTTAGGGGAACCATCCTTTTTACCCCAAATCATAGTCGTGTCATGTCTCTATCTTCTATTCATCATACAGGAGATGACTCCCTTTCCCTGGCTAGTCACATCAAGAAGCCTAGACGTCTCATACATAAGCCTAAATTCCTTTCCAAGACTTGTGAAGGAAGTCACCTTACTCATTTGTGTCGAGCTACTACCGGGATACCAGAAGCGTGGGGCTCACCAAGAGCCCTTCGAATTCTAAGGAATCTGTGATCTCCTCACACCACTTCTCCTTTGATCATCTCAGTGGTTCCACCAATGAAATCCTCTCCTGACCTCACCCCCTTTGTCAAGGGTGAAGCGTCTCTTGATCCCGTTACGATGCATCCTCTTCAACCTATAATTGAATAAGTGGCCACACCAGTGCAATCTCTGGTCAATTCTACTCTCCCTGAAGAGAGTGATACACCTTTCAGTCATGTCATCAACATTCCAAATCCTCCCCCTTCTGAACGAGAGAGATTTATTCTTCCCCCAAATGCTCTCCCTCCAAGTCCTAACGAGGTTCCCTTCGATTAGGACAACCTGATGGGGCATCCCATACCCCCACCTATGTCTTTTCCATTAAGAGACATTATTCAAACCATCACGAAGACTGTATCCTCCATTAGCACTTTCTCCTCCTCGACTTGGAGAGCTTTGGGTTTTCCCAAGCTTTTGTCAGCTATCCATGAGATACTGACTTTCCGCAGAAGACCGAGACGGGAGCCTTGGACTCCCCCTTTACATGTTGATTAAGACAACAAAACGAATCTTAGTCTTTTCCGACTCGTCTAAAAACCAAAAATATTGTCGAGTGATTTGTCCCTTTCACACTTGTTAAATTGGATTTGAAAGGTCTTGAGTCTTAATTAAGCTCTTTTCTGACTCGTTATCAAAAATAAAAAATATTTCTGAGTGAACTTGTCTTTTTCACACTCATAAATTGTATTTGAAAAGACGTCTATTTGGCACAAGTTTACCCCTTTTTCACACCAAGTAGAGTACAAGACATAAAAAAGGATATTTTTTGGCATTAAGTTTGATATTTTTTGGCATTAAGTTGTGATTGCATCTCATGCCCTCACTTGCAATATTGAGCCTTTACCTGGTTATCACTTTGCGTTATAAACTGTTGCCTAAGCAGTTTTTGCATCCTCAACCAAGCAGAGCCTTGTTTATATCCTTCATAGTTTGACACCCTATACCTTGGAGGGAACATCACCCCGAGTGTCCATCTCCCACATGCATTTCCTTGCATTAAGCATATGTACGTTCCACTGCTAGAACTAGTTTTGCTTACTTGCGACACTCGTTTCCTCCTCTGTATCATAACATTCATTTGTTTTGAAAAAACAAAAAAATACAGGTGGGAAGGGAGTACTATATTATAATTGGCAGTAGTCGTGCCGCCTTTGAACATAGCAAAAAATTATTGAGTCCTTGTGTCATCATAATTTTGGTTTTAGCATGGCCTTAGGAAGCTGATCTCATCATAGAGTTTTCTCTACCGACTGGTTACTCTTCCAGTCCCTATAGAGAACGTTATTGATGCCTCCTGCATCTAATAGTCACATCATTGAGTCTATGTTGTTGGAGTCCACCATATGTCTCATGCTCTTGTTCAAAGGAAGTCCATCAACTTGTGTCAGCCATTCCTTATAAATATTGACTTTGCATGTCGGTCATACCCTTAGTTTGCCTTAGAATCACATGATACTATGGTCTTATCATGCACCCTGGCCCTACTTGCATCATCGGTAGGTCACCTTGAACCCAACAATCGACATTTCATCATTGGTCGCTAACTGGGTGGTTTCCCTTGTGTTCGACGGCAAGACATATATTCACACTTTGGGATTCATGCAGTTTCTTGGATGTCATTAGCCTTATTGGTGGTTTCCTCACCTTTGTCAGCAGTTTTCATCAGTGGCTTCTATACAGAGGGTCTTTTTCATATACCGCTTGCATTTGGTACACGCGAAAGACGCACAAGGTTGTTGGTTCGTGAACATTTTCTTCGTCCGATCTCCACCAAATCATGAAGCTCTTGCTTTGTTCCTCATGCTGACTGATGAGAGATTCCTTAATACTCTCCTTTTAGCGGGTCTCTTTCCATCGAATTCAGCTCATTTATTCTATATACGAGACCTAGAGTTTTATGAGTACCTTGAGGCTTGCAATCATTCGTGGCAGTCTCTCTCACCATTGATATATGGGAATACACCAATGTATTCTCATCAATGGATTTCTCAAGTGTTCAACACCGACTCCTTTATTCACACTTGTAGGAATGTACTTGGTGCCTTGATACCTACTTTCATTATTGGTAGGTTGTCTCGTGTTTTTTAACGGTTTACCTCAATGATCGGTAATCAAATGATGTCTCATTGTGTTCGACCTCAACTCCTTTATTCACATGATGTAGACTTGCACCCTTGGCGGATAGTGTAGAAGACTTGAAGACATCACTACATGTTCATAGCTTTCCATATTTGTTGCTTCCCTTTCATTGGACCAACACCTATTCGACTTCAGTGATCATGGGAGATCATATTGTACTCCATGGTATAAAGATATCTTCAAATTGATTTTGAGACTGGTTTCACTAGGCCTTGTTTGTGACTATGACGGCTTTTGGCATATAACCACATTTGTATTTTCCTATTCATGGCCATAGACACTTATTTGGTATATTTTCCACATGGATCTGCATTGTATTCTTGGCAGCCATGTATGCAAAGTCAATACATAATGTAATGAGAAATCGAGTTCATCCAGCTGGTTCTCTACCACTCCACTCCTGGGTTATTTATAATGTATTTCGGCCATCGCAGATACTCCTCTAATATCACACATTAGGGGTCATATTTTATAGCAAGATTTTCCCCACCATTGCTATCTTGCACAGAGGGCATTTTTCCATTTCCCTATGCAGACTTGTCATCCCTTTTTGATGAATCCAGAGCCAAGAATACAACATGTGTATACACAGGCTGCTCCACTACAACCCGTGTACATCGGGATTTGTGCCAGAAAATACAAAATGGAGTCGGGTTTCCATGTCACAACAAGAGATCTCTAATCCTTAGCCTTCCACATACTGGAAACGTTCCGACTCAGCCCTTTAGTTGCATTTTGAAGACTATAAAAGAACAATTATGAGCTATGGAAAAGAGGAGAAAGCATTCAACTTTCAGAGCAAAGTTACTATGGAGAAATTACTTAATATTGAGTCTGCATCCCTTTGTACCTCAAGTCTAAAAACAGTGTTTAGCCCCCAAGCTCTTTCCCTATTGTTGAGAGAACCTCATTGTCTCTCTCCTATGAGCTTGCCTTTGGTGGAGGATTGAAGTGGTGGAAGCCCAGTTGGAAGGAACTTGGTTTCTTGGTTTCAAACCATGCCGACACGAAAGTCTGTAATGTTGTCACTTCTCCTGATAAATTATTAATAGAAATACTCATGTCCCGTCCTATTGGTATCATGCAAATATATGATTATTATCCATGGGCATGTTTGCAATGTTTATTAATGGATTATTTTATCTAATGTGCTAACCCCTTTATAATATCACCATATACTTGCTATGCTTGTTTGTTAATAACTTATTGTAGGTATAAAGATTTGGGTCAAAGTGCTCAATGGTGTAACATCATCGAACGTTGGATTGAGGTAGGCCTGTTTCTTATCTTTCACATTAGTTTATATAGCATACAATGGAATTGAGTTGATTTCTGCAGTCATACCTGTTTGTTGTGGTTTACCCTTGGCCATAGAGATTTTTTCCCTCATAACAGGTAGTGTCAATGTTACTTATTTATGTTTGCGTGATGATCTTTATACTGGTTGTTTTCCATTTTTCTTCTTTGTCACTGTCGATGGCCCTACTTCTTGGTGCGCATCTAGTTCTTCTTTTGCATCAGAATTTTGTTGGTCTTTGATATCCTCCACATGTACCTGTTCTTTGGATTGTTGTGATGGCTCTTCGATAGGTTCATACACTTCATTGGCCCGTGCTCTAGGCTCATCTGAATATGTTCGCTCATCGTCTCCCTTAGTCATATATTGTGGTGCTCCTAAACCAAGATGTGTATGTTTTTGTATGTCATTATGTGGGTCGACTTCCATTTCTTCAATCACTAGTTCTTATTCTTATACCATGGTAGGACTAATTGGTTCAATAACGGGTGATGGGATTGCATCCACATTTACCTCTCCTTTTGAATGAATAGGGTTTTCTACTTTGATGGCTTTCTTCTATATAGATCATGTGGCGCTGTATGTTTTTCTTGCAATTCGACTGGGAGCTCCAACCTTTGGTGGTGCCATTCTTCTAAATCCTACAGACGTTACTCTGAATCTTTGTTGACCACTCGAAAATACATTTTATCCCTTAGGTTTTCTTCCTTATCTATCTTCTGCACAATTTCACAATGAGTCTTTCCTTGCAAGTTTCCTGATTTTATAGTTGGTTTCATAAATGCTCTGTCACGTTGTACTTTTCCAATAACCGGTTTTCATTTTTTCGACCACTCTGTGTCTCAGTGTGCTACGTTTTCTTCTTAGTCACCATTTTCTGGCGTGCGGTGTCTTTAGGTTCTTTCATATCACTTACTAGCTTATGTTTCACGTTGTATCATCTAACTTCATGTCTACCACTTATCCATCTACTACCTGTTTTTGGTTTTTTCTCATATTTCCACTTTTTTCTTCTTTTTCTTTTAAATCCTACTATATACACTATGTACAACTCTACTTTTATGCATTGCATCTACTGAGGTTTACTGGGTCTATTGTCCCTATACAGTTTCAATCGACTTCCATTCACCAATCCTTGAATCTCGTTTCCTTCTAGATACTACAACTGCACATCACCTCCATCTGTGACAGAATTCATCTCATATGACCCTAGCCAATGCATATTGAACTTCCCTGGGTGCTACAAATATTTATTTTCATAGAGGAGAGCCATATCTCCTTCCTTAAAAAATTTCTTCTTGATGTGTCTATTATGCCAAGATTTGTCCTTGGCTTTCTGTACTTCCTAATGAAAACCAACTATAATCATGTCTTCTTCAAGTTCCATTGAGTTGAAACAATATTTCTTGAGTTGCACCTCTTTCTATCATGTTTGTAATGGTTTCAATGCGTAGACTAGGTATTAAACACTCCAAAGGGACTACTGCTTCATGTCCATACACCAATCTGAAAGGTGTCTTCCATGTAAGTTCCTTGCATGTAGTTATATAATCCCATAATATTTTTGGTATCTTCAAATTCCAATCATCCCTGTTCACATTTAAAATCTTGGTTAAGGCATTCTCCAATATGTTATTAAATTTTTCCACTGCTCCATTAGCCTGAGGGTGGTATGGAGTGCTCTCCTGATGGTGTATCTCAAATTCTTCAGTCATTTCCTAGATGGTATTGTTGATCAAATGAGTTCCCTGATCACTCATCAGAATTCTAGGGCATCCAAATCTTGTAATTACTTGCTCAAATAGGAAGTATGTTGCAGTCTCTGCACTGCAATCTTTTACTATTTCTACTTCAGCACATCTGGTTAGATATTTTTTCGTTGTAATGATATATCTTTATCTCGATCTTCTAGCTGGTGGATTAATTGGTCCTACAAATTCTACTGCCCACTTGTCAAACACTTTCAAAGTTACCTGAGGTCTTAATGGAATCTCATCCCTCTTGGATGGTTTTCCAACTCTCTGACAGACATCATAGTTATGGAAATACTCCTTTTCATCTTTAGAAACTGTTGTCCACCATAGTCATGCATGCAATATCTTTTGCGTAGTAGCCTTTGCCACGTAGTTTCCTCCAGCTATTCCTTCATGTGCTTTTGCTAAAATGATAGGAAGTTCATGTTCCATAACACATCTCCTTAAAATATTGTCTGCAGCTAGTTTATATAAGTGTCCTACAATAATTTGGCAGTTTGCAGCTCTAACTACCAAATTCTTCTTTCGTGCAGTATTATATTCCTTTGGGGAAAATCTTGTACTCAAAAATTTAATAATGTCGACAAAATATTCATCAGCAATCTGCACTAAAAAGAGTTGTGCATCAGGAAAATTGTCCTCCAAGTTACTTGGCTCTCCATTAGTTATCTTGGATAGATGATCTGGCCCTGCATTGAGTATTCCAAGTTTCACAAATACTTCAAAATCAAATTCTTGAAATAACAACAACCATCTACATATTCTTCCTACCAACAATATATTGTTGACCAAATATACAAGAGAAGAGTGATTTGGGAACATTTTAAAATGTTGGCCTAACAAATAATGTCTGAAATTTTGTAATGCATACACTATATCCAAACCTTCTGTTTATGTTGTATTGTAATTATGTTATGAATATGAGAGATTCTTGCCTGCAAATGCTATTAGGTGATCTATATCACCTTCTCCTAGATGTGTTAATATTTCTCCAAGTGCTATTGCATATGCATCCACATGAACATGAAATTATTTTGACCAATCTAGAAACACCAAAATTGGCGTTGTCACCATTTTCTCCTTCAAGATGTCCAAACTCTATTGGCACTCACCATTCCATTGAAACTTGATATCCATATTTAACAATTTCTCCATAGGCATAGTAATTTTTGCATAGCTCCTTATAAACTTCCTATAATAGCCTATATGACTAAGTGTATCTCTTAACTGGCTCACTGACTTAGGTGGTGGTAAGTTAACAATGAAAACAATCTTGGTAGGATCAACCAACAAACCCTATTTACACACCACATACCCTAGCAAAATTCCAAATGGTGCGTTGAATATGCATTTCTTAATGTTCAATGAAATATGACACTGTCTACACCTGTCTAACATCAATCTTAAAACTTCAGCACGATCCTTTAGTAAGCTAAACATTGTCCAATCATCCAAATAAACCTCCAAAAATTTATGTATAAAATCTTTACATGCAGCTACTACTACCCTTGAAAAGATAGCATGGGAATTATTCAATCCAAAGGGAATCACTGTGTATTGATATGACCCCCATTCTGTGGAAAATGTAGTCTTATGAAAATCCTCTGGTACTATTCTAATTTGATGATACCCTAAAAATCCATCAGTAAATGAGTATGCTTCTTGTCCTCCTACATTCTCCAATACTTCATCTATGAATGGAGTAGGGAAGGGATCATGCAGACATGCGTCATTCAAATTACTCAAGTCTACACGAATCCTTATTCCCCCTTTCTTCTTCTCCTGGACTACCATAGGGTTAATCCACTCAAATTATTCAACATGTTCTATTATACGAACCTCTAACATCTTATCAATCTATGCCTTAACTTTCTGTTTAAATACTGGATTCAACCTATGGGGTCTCTGTCTTATTGGTCTGGCATCTGGTCTTAAAGAAATCTTCATTTCTCCAAGTTCTCCTACTACCCCTTTCATCTATGAAAGCGTAGTTGGAAATAGATCACTACATTCACGCAATATTTATGTTATTCTTTCCACTATCTGGTTATCCCAATAGTCACCAATACTTGCAATCTTAGGATTCTCTTATGTTCCAATGTTGACTTTATTTATCTTCAGTGGTGCAGCAAAATCTTCTTACTGAAACTTTGGACCTTCTACTTCTCTTTCCCCTTCAACTTATGTTATATGAATATCGTGTGGGTTTTCTTCTGTTGGATCATCTTCTACGACGTGGTAACAATGTAACAACTATCATACCGTTTGTCAATTTTGATTCTGATAAGTTGTCACAATTTCAACTTCAAGTTCTTCAAATATATTTTCCTTTATCAACTTCAGTGGTGTATCTACCGTTGGATTCTCATGTTCAAATGCAAATGTGATCACAAAGTTCTATTGCAAACCATCCCAATTTATAGTTCCTCTCCGTAGTTCCAATTCTATATACCAATTTCTTGGTATGCCTTCCAATGTATGAATGAAGTGATGTGGCCATTCCTCTAGTGGTACCAATATCCATTGGGTTATGCATCTGTTTATATGTTCTCTAGGTTTTCCTATTCCATCATATTTCTCCACATATTTATTCTCCTACTCTGTGCCAAATCTTATGCACAGTAATATTTTGCATTGATACCAATCGTTAATCTTCTCCTTATGAGTACCCCACCAACATGTAGGTGTTGCTTTCAATGCAACATCTAAAGCCAATTTCTATGATTTTCCAAGACTTCTATTTCAAACTTTGTTAAAAAATCTTCTAAATCATTTTGACCATAAAAATTTGGAGGTTATCTTACCTCTGTGCCAACCCATCTTAGTGTGTGCATCATTCTTTCACATCTTCTTGTAGATATCTCATGTAATCACAGCTGCCAATTTTACAGTCCTATGTCAAAATATGAGGCACAATAATTGATTCTTCTCCAACTCATGTTGTTGGGTTAATGTAATCCTCCTCATGCACGATAGTTATATAAAACTGATTTATCTCTATTGTAATGAAATTTTCTATCCTAGTTTCAACATATCTTCCACCTTCTGAAGGATCCAATGGTGTTATAATTCTATGTTCTCCTGATTCAAAAATCATCTTCCTGGTCTTCAAGTTAATGATAGTTTGATTTTCAAATTCTCAATCTAGTCCCAACAATGATGTATAAGGTGTAGTATTATCCACTATATCAATGACCTCAAAGTATGTCATAGTGCACACACCATCTAAATCCACTGGTATGCCTTTCAATCTACCAATTGGTACCACTCTATATTGGTTTTCCAGTTTCAACTGAAAAGGTGAATATCCTATTGTAGGTTCCCCCATGGCTTCCCATATTTTCTTAGGAACAACATTTGCCTCATATCCCAAATCTAATATTATGTCACCCATATTAAAGTCTCCAATGTTTGCATTCAATCTGAATTTTCTACTTGTTCTTCTCTACTTGTTCTTCTCTTCCTATGGACATGATTTATTGTCTTTACCCCTTCTCCAGAATAACATTTTTCTAATAGACTTTGCAATACTTTTAGAGATGTTTTATCATTCAATATCTATAGTGGGTGGGAATCCCTCCTACGGAATTAAAATTTAAGGGCTCTAATCATGCATGAAAAAAATGACCATTTCAAAGGCCTCTACTCTTTCCTATTCTCCCAACAGAAAACCCCACATTCATGCAATACAAAGGTGTAAATGAGATTCGGTAACTCTACCTTAAGTCCTTCATTTGATATTGATCCCTTTGCTTTCACTCCCTCTTTGATTGCAAGCCTCCTCCCAAAGCTGACCTGCATTCACACATGAACAAACAAAAAGCTGTGAACATGCATTTCATATACTAATTGTTGGGTTAGTTGGGACAATATCATAAAATAAACATTCAACTTGAACACATGATATGGCGGGACGGGAAAAGTATTCCTTTTTGTATTAATATTCACAAGAGTAAACTTACAATATGTGGTCAGCACTGCTCCTCGAAACTGGTCCTGGGCTCCTCTTCAACTGTCCTCCAACTTCTTTTCTCTATACTTCTCTTTGCACAAGGATGGCTAAAGGTTGGGACAAGGGGAATTCTCAATTGGGTATAGTCTCTTTACTATGATTTTCCTCCTTTTTCAAATGGGACCCCTACCCCTTCTTTTATAGGCTAGAAGGAGCTAGGTATTTGGTCGAATGACCAGCCATGCATGGCTGAAAGGTTTAGTTAACTTGCTCAAAGTTGTGTGTTCCGTCAGCAACTTTCCTTTTTCTGTGCTTTTGTAGGTACACGCGGGTTGTATTGGGGCAGCTAGCGCGTACATGCGTGCAGTAATGGAGTAGGGTGCGTGGGCCTTTATAAAGGGGGTTTTTAAGAAGAGTTGTTCAGTAGTGTTTTGGAAAAGAAGGAATCTGAGATGGCTTGATGTCAGGTGAGTATGTCTGGTGAAAATTAGGGTTATAACAGATGCCCCCTAATGTGTGAGGTTAGAAGAGCATCTGATGGCCGAAATACATTATCAATCTTTACCAACATTCCAAATAAGTGAGCCCAGGGACTAGAAATCGAGAGGTGCCATCTACAAAATAACAATTGTCTCACCGAGGTGGGCATACCCATGCTCGGGATGAAACAAAATCATGGTTACCAATCAAATACATTGTAGACCCATGTCATATAACTATATAAAGTGTAGTCGTGACAAATACACATCGGATCTACATATCAAAGTCAAAAAGATATACATGTATAGTATCCATCTTCTAGAAGCTGATAAGGCCTGATGGCTGGAGATGAGGTCTTCAAAGCTCGAGCAACAAATTCAAAATCATCAAAACTTGGGTAGGAGTGTAATATGAGTGTACAAATTCACTACCCAAAGGTCTTCGACGGCTCGTCGGTCATGGACTAGAGAATCTTTGATGATCAGACTGAAGGCTTCATTGATTTCGAACAAAGACTTGATTGGACTTTTGGGATGGCTAGGCATGAGGGAAAGAGACAAACTACAGAGGGGTCGACTCAGGCTTGGTAAAAACTTCCCTTGGACAATAGCACGACAAATGATGAGACTCAGCCAACATGGTATTGACATCAGCTCACGAGGTAAGAGGCAACGCAAACTCTACATATGTTTGGAAGAATAACCAAATGGAGGAGGACACAACTCAATGTAGCAAGAACAACTTCCTAAGGTCATATTACATCCCAGAGCTTGAATAAAAACGAAAGGATGTGCTTTGTCCAAGGGCGACTCATTGTGCTGCCAATAAAAAGAAAATACTTTTCTCTTCCTCTTTTTGGGGTATATTTGATTTTTTTTTTTTTTTGTCTTTTTCAATAATTTTGGAAAAAGAATAAAAGAATGCTACATTACAAAGGAGGAATGAGTGTCACAAACCTATGAGTTCGAGGCCCAAGGACAAGACTAATGTTCAAAGCAAGGACACTTGGAAAAAATCCCTCCTGGGGCCAAAGGTGTCAAGACACAAAGGCAAAGTGCTACAAGGATTGCGTATAAGGCATGTTTCAGATGGTTCAGTTGAGAGCAACATGGAGCCGGCATTAGGGTAAAGACGTGGGTATGCAACTGAAATTAATAAGACACACAATGGTAGTGTCCTTCGATGTAAGTTTAACGAGCCCAGAGAAGGTAAGATTGACGGTTTTTCATATTTAGAGAGTCTGAAAAAACGTAAAAGGAGACTCCGATGGGATACCTTTTTCGAAGGTAGTCTAGTCGGTTTGAAAAAGGGGTAAACTAGCACTGACAAGACGTCTATTCAAAACCATTTTAACGAGTGTGATAAAGACAAGATCACTTGCAATTTTTTCATTTTTAAGGAGTCTGAAAAAAGCTTAACTATGTACTCCATCAGGAATGTTCTTCTAGACCATTTTAACGAGTGTGAAAAAATAAGGTCACTCGACGATCTTTTCAATTTTAGGAAGTTTGAAAAGAGCTTAACTATGGACTCTGTGGGGGTTCCATTTTTGTAAATTTAGTCCCTCGGGCCTGAAAAAGGGTTAAAATTATACCTGAGAGTACTCTTCTAGAGAACCGAGGCTCCTGGAGTATACCTTTGTTCATACAGTTGACCATCCAGACCGAAAAAGGGGTAAACCACCGCCGGATAGATGTGCCTTCAAATTTCAGTTTAACGAGTGTGAAGGGAAACAAGATCACTCAACAATCTTTTCATGTTTTAAAGGGTCTAAAAAGGGCCTAAAAGAAGACCCGTTGTGGCTACGACTCATATATGAAATTGGTTCAGGGAGAGCCCACTGTTAGGCTCATACTAAGAGTCTCTTCGATAGTCAACTTGGAAAGTCTCCCAAAAGGGAAGAAAACACAAACCACAGTGCAAGTCCTCCCGCGGTATAGAGTCCATAGTCATGGCTTCAAGGATAGCCTCCTATGAAGGCAATTAAAAAGTCCGAGAAATCACGCAAGTGAGGGTCGACAGTCTCAAGGGGTGAAGTAAGCTAACCATATTCCATATGACGATGGAGGCTCTGGCCAAGACTGGTAGATTCTATCAACGAATAATCATAAGCATGAGGGATTGAGGATCTACCAACAATGAGATCAGACTGAGAAGGAGACTCAAGATCACTTGGACCTGGAGGGGGAAGAAAGGGCTCCCATGCCCCCATTGGATAAACCAATGGATCAATTGTTGATTCCAAGTCTCGAGAAGGAAAACATGATTTCATAGGTTCCTACTTAGAAGCAATTGAACACCGAAGATAAGATGCCGCATAATTAACTCGTGGCGGGGTGGAGTCTACATGAACACTAGGAACATATAAAGGGGAAGCATGAACTAACGCTGAATTAGGATGGTGATTATCAGATGTCAGTTGGTCAATAGTGACAATGCTTCCATTGTGAGGGAAATGCATCACCCAGAAGAGCATAGATACCACAGCGTTCATAGCATATACATAATCACGCCCGAGAATCATGTTGAAATCTAACAGGCCTTGAACCACTATAACATCGACACGGACATTCTTCCCACCTAAAGAGATAGGAAACTAAGGAAGAACCCCCAAATATTCACTAGGACGTCTGTCAAAAGCCAACAACTCATGTGAAGCAGACACAAGTTCAAGAGATCCCAAGACTTTCCAAACCGAGGATAAAATACTTGCACAGGCTCCTTCATCCACAATACAACGATAAATGTTTGTCGAATTAACTTCAACCCTTATTTGAAAAGGTGCAGAAGAAGGAAGACGAGGCTCAACAAGATCATTCCAATCAAAGGAACCCATCCTAGGGCTTGGAGGGGGTGTTCTCGAAACGAACGGAATGCCCCCTTGTTCTGAAAGTATTGAACTGGAAACGCTAAAAACATATTCGATAGACACTTCAATCCTCAAGAGAAGAGTGGGATCAACCAAATACTGCATCGGCGTGACCACTTTCGCAACCAATGGCTAAATTGGTTGCGAGACTACAAGGTCTAAAGGCACCTCACCCCCCAAAAGAGTAGTGGGATCAGCTAATGATTGCATCAGCATGACCACTTTCGCAACCAATCGATGAATTGGATGTGAGACTACAAGTTCTAAAGGCACCTCACCCCCCAAAAGAGGAGTGGGATCAGCTGATGATTGCATTGGCATGACTACTTTCACAACCAATGACCGAATTGGTTGCAAGACTACAAGGTCTAAAGGAACCTCACCCCCCAAAAGGGGAGTGGGATCAGTTGATGACTGCACTGGCATGACCACTTTCACAACCAATGGTTGAATAGGCTGCGAGACTACATGGTCTAAAGGTACCTCACCCCCCAAAAGAGGAGTGGGATCAGCCGATGACTGCATCGACATGACCACTTTCTCAACCAATGGATGAATAAGCTGAGAGACTACAAGGTCTAAAGTCACCTCACCCCTCAGAAGAGGAGTGGGATCAGTCGATGACCACATCGACGTGACCAATTTCTCCACCAATGGTTGAATAGGCTAAGAGACTACAAGGTCTAAAGGCACCTCACCCCCCAAATGAGGAGTGGGATCAGTCGATGACTGCATCGACATGACCACTTTCTCAACCAATGGATGAATAGGCTGAGAGACTACAAGGTCTAAAGGCACCTCACCCCTCAAAAGAGGAGTGGGATCAGCCGATGACTGCATCGGCATGACCACTTGCTCAACCAATGGCTGAATATACTGTGAGGAAACCTCAGAAGACTCAAAATTAGAAGAGCTTGAAGATAGGGACCACAATATTTGTACCTCTGGAATGCTAGGGCACAAATGAGTAAGGTGATGTCCCTTGCAAAGCTTACAAGGGAACTTAGGCTTACGTCCTATCCGTATAGGTTTCTCAACTGAATCGATGCCCCCAACATGACTAGCAATGGTCGGTTACACATCTCCAACATGACTTGTAGAGGTTGGTGATGGGTCGATAACTTGACTTGCAGAGGCTACATACCTATTACCAATATGACTAGCAATGACTGGACTCTTTCCCCTAGTATGACTTGCAGAGGTTGGGTGATTTCCCCAGCATAACTTGTAGAGGTTGGGTGTTGGTCTTCAACATGACTTGCAGAGGTTGTCGGCCTATCTCCAACATGACTCGCAGAGGTTGGTGATTTCTTCTTCCTATTCTTCCTCTTTCTATTTCGTTTAGACTTTTGGTTACTAGTAACTGTACTTTCACCAGAGGGGGGAGAAGGAGGAGGAGAAGACTTTGCTGATGAAGAAACATCAACAGGGTGCCCATGACTTAAGGTGCTTAACTGAGAAGCGTCAAGAGCGTTCGAGACATTTGGAATGTACTAACTTACCCAAGCATGCATTCGCAAGAAGTAGGTTACAATGAGGATTTGAAGGCCTTTTTAAAATAAGAAAGAATGCCAAAAACCCTAGACATCCAAAAACCTAACCCTAGGAGATGAAGCACCAAAAGTCATGTGGGCCTCGTTTGGGTAAGTTAGTACATCAACTTCCCGGGGTCGTAACTTTTGCATACGATCTTCGTTTTAGGCGTGTGATAGCCTATTGGAAAGGTATCATCGAGGAGATTTATTTTTGGGGCTCAATCATGCCTTAGGCTATAATTGAGGAGATCAATACCTAAAAACCTTCATTTAGGCCCACAAAATGGCCCCAAAATTTAAAACTGTTAAAAATAGTAAATTGCCAAAATTGTCAGAAAACTATTTTGAGCCAATTGGAAAAGGTGGGTGGCCACCGATATCCATCTGGATCATAAAGGAAAATCAAGCAAATGATTAACTAGTTGGAAGAACAGTTACGCCAGCCAACACTAGAGCAACTTACCGGTGCAAGTGCAACTCGAAAATCAAAGAACCCTCCGGGTATACTCTGCAAAGTGTGGCCCGACTTCTGCCCTAGGTACCACGGTATACCCCCACAGTCACCTGTGTAAGTCCCTAGAAAGATAGGCAACTAGGTTTCCAGCGCGTGAACAGACACCAGGTGGATATAGTCGACAGTCGGGTAGACCACAATGAGCAGGGTATCAAGCCCGAAACCTGTCAAGGGTATCGAAAGCAAGTGGTCTGGAAGAAAACTGAGGACCTCAAACGGATTTGAGACCCACGAAGCTCTGTCACAAATGCAATCGACGGAATCCCAAGACAAGCCCTCTATATGTTTTCTCCACTACGATTTGTCCGGCTTTGGAGGGGTTATCTCCGCTACCTTTCTGCACACGACCTCTTGTTTAGCCCCTGTGTTAGAGAGTGGTCCTAGATAAATTTCACGATACTGGACTTTAACACTCCCTAACTCAAACTCCAATGTTTGATTCAATGGCCTTGAAGAGTTTCCTCTCCAACCTAATTCAAGGCCCTAACCCTAAACTAGTTGGTTGACGCTACAAACATAAAAAGTCTAATTAATTTTAGATTTAGTGTTCTTTTTAAGGCTTGTCTTAAGTCAAAGGTTATGGAAATGAAACTAATGATGTTTGAGAGACAAAATAAAAATAAACAGAAAGCTGGAAACAAAATAACTTCTTCTTGACACAATTGCTTAATCAACTTTTCAAACTAAAATTTTTTCCAAGATCTTTGAACAGCAAACTCAAAACAGGATTTTGCTTGACTAAGAGCTACTTATTGTCCTAAGTAAACTACCAAGAAATTATGAAAGAAAAACTTTCCTGGTTATTAATGCAAACCAATAACTACTTAACCAAACCAAGAAATAAAAGAGTTTTTTTTTTTTATTTAATGCTCGCAAAGCAAAAAAAGGAAAAATGACAACAAGTAAAGACCAAGAAAACTTCTGGCTTAAGCGTAGATCGCAAAGATTCACTAACAATAACACACAAACTGATGAAAACAGACTCTCACACTTGTCTAAAAACCCTATGAAATAAAACAAATTTTAGGAAAACTTTTTAGTGAAAAAGAAAGTTATTGTTGTGATCATACCTAAGTTGTTGACTGCTATGACGGAGACCAAGAACCCCGAGAGGTATAACTTTTGACAAGGAAAAGGATGACTGCCTCTCCTTGAAAAAAAAATTCTCAACAAGCACGCAACTGACAGTTCAACAGCTAGCATGTGCATGCGAGATGTAAAATGTCAGAGCACATGTACATGCATGCAGACCTTATGCAGACCGCGTGTACCTCTACAACTCTTCAAAAAAATGAAAATACAAGCAATCAAGCACTGGCAGAGTCTACTGGTACTGAGAACCAGAATCTCTTGAAGACTCAAAAACTTACTTTGACAGAAAAAGAAAACAATTCAAGGAAAATTTCATAGAACAAAACCAATCTGAGGTGAAACCTAAGCTACAAACTGCAAAAAACAAAGACTAGAATAAGTTCCAGAAAACCCCTGAGAAGGATCACTTCTGACATGGGAGAGGATGACTACCTCTCTAATAAAAAAAAATGAATCTAGCCAGGCTATTGTTACTTCATTAGCTAGCGTGTCCATGCGTGTTGTGTGAATATTGGGTATGTGTACACGCATGCAGGCCTTATACAGGTCGCGTGTACCTCTGTGACTTCCCGAAAATAAAATGAATCCAAGCAAAGAAAGCAGGGAGTACTAGTATGGAAGACTAGAATCCCTACTAGCTCAGACTTTTGCAGAAACTCTAAAAATAAGTAATGAAACAAAAAAAAATAGAAATACCCAAAAAAGGACTCCCAGAAACCCTAGAGCTCCCCAGTACAGTCTCCAATTCTGTTGTGGGTGGGAATCCCTCCTATGGACTTAGCATTTAAGGGCTCTAATCTTGCATGCAGAAAATGACCATTTCAAAGGCCTCTACTCTTTCCTATTCTCCCAACACAAAACCCCACATTCATGTAATACAAAGGTGTAAATGAGATTCGGTAACTCTACCTTAAGTCCTTCGTTTGATATCGATCCCTTTGCTTTCACTCGCTCTTTGATTGCAAGCCTCCTCCCAAAGTTGTCCTGCATTCACACATGAACAAACAAAAAGCTGCGAACATGCATTTCATATACTAATTGTTGGGTTAGTTGTGACAATATCATAAAATAAACATTCAACTTGAGCACATGATATGGCGGGATGGGAAAAGTATTCATTTTTGTATTAATCTTCATAAGAGTAAACTTACAATATGTGGTCGACACTACTCCTCGAAACTGGTCCTGGGATCCTCTTCAACTGTCCTCCAACTGTTTTTCTCTATACTTCTCTTTGCACAAGGATGGCTAAAGGTTGGGACAAGGGGAATGTTCAATTGGGTATAGTCTCTTTACTATGATTTTCCTCCTTTTTCAAATGGGACCTCTACCCCTTCTTTTATAGGCTAGAAGGAGCTAGGTATTTGGTCGAATGACTGGCCATGCATGGTCGAAAGGTTTAGTTAACTTGCCCAAAGCTTTGTGTTTCGTCAACAACTTTCCTTTTTTCATGCTTTTGTAGGTACACGCAGGATGTATTGGGGCAGCTAGCATGTACACGCGTGCAGTAATGGAGCAGGGCATGTGGGCCTTTATAAAGGGGGTTTTTAAGAAGAGTTCTTCAGTAGTGTTTTGGAAAAGAAGGAATCTGACTTGGCTTGATGCTAGGTAAGTATGTCTGGTGCAAATTAGGATTATAACAATAACTTCGCACAAGATACCAAAACGTTTCTTAAATTACTGACCTTTTCTGAAGATTGATCTTTGTTGGTAGGATCAAATTGAAGAGGCATATCATATACTGGTACATCATCTCCTAGCTTTGTACCTGAAGTAGAAGAAATATTCTCCTACAAAATCTCTTATTTGGCTCTCTTGAATATCTCCTTTTCCTTCCACACATAAAAATGTTGTTGAGGTGATGTGTTCTTTTTTATCCACTGGTATTGGCCTTGATTATGGTTTGTTGCATCTGCTCTTGTTTTGGTTCCACCTCTAGTAACTATGTTGATATTTTTCCCATCCTCTCTAGCTTCAACGACAATCCATTGGACATTCTGATTATTCTAATTCCTCTTTTCCTATATCTTTGTCAAAAATATCGGATAGTCTTTTGTGTTATGATGTCTTGCACGAAAATGCATACATGTTGTTGGTGGTTGTGGACAATCCCTTACATAATTTCCAAGTTTCTGAAAATTGTGACAAGTTATCGGTCCTCTTTCCAAGCTCCTTTCCCAAATCTGGTAGCCCAAATAGAAGGATAAGTTTACTAGCTCTTTCCTCCTCCTTCCCATGGGAAATGGCTTGGTTCTTATAAGCCTTTAGGGATAAGGCCATATAGTTATTAGGGTAGGATCCTCAAGCTCATAATGGAGGCCTTCTCAAGGATAAACCCTGAGAAATCAATGGGAGATCTCATCCATTGCAACCAAGTCCAAAAATGGGAGTTTCTAGGCTTGGTCGCTCCCTAGACACATAGAGAGACCGACTGGTCACTCCCTGGCAGGCTAGAAAGGGAGACCAGCCCTCCTGGTCGCACCTGTTAACACTAAGTAAATTGTTTTGGCTGAGGAAACAACCTAAAAAGGTAACCACAAACCTCTTTAGAGATAGGTACTAGCCTACTCAGTTCAGAGAGGGCTCTCTCTTGTCACTTAATTTCTGAAAAATGGTTTTTCTTGATAAAAAAAATGGCTAGGGTTTAAATTTTTGAGTGGATTTAATAAAGTTTTGTTGGCAAGGAGGAGAAGGATGCTTTTTGGGCTATGGAGTCCAATCTTGAAAATGAATGAAACTAATTTCTAGTAGATAGAGCCTCTCAGAGGAACAAAGGCTAAATTAGGTGGATGAAACCTTCAGTTTTGAATTTGTTGTAGGGGGTGAAAGAGGGAAAAGGCAACACATAACAGAATCAGAGCACCATATAGATGAATTCTGACCTAGTTAGGAAGAAAGGACAGAGTTTAAATTCTTTGAGTCTAGAGAACCATTTAGATGATTTCTACACTCTTAAATATCAATTTAAACAGAGAGAACAATGAGATGCAAGTAGGGACACAAGATATACATACAAAAGATAATAAACACATTGTCATCTCATCACCATTAGAATCTTTTTCATGAAGTTTTAGGACTTCTGCATTTTCATTTCATTCAAATTCAAGAATTTACAATGAAGATAAAAAAATACTATAGTTATGCCAACTCACCCTTTACATCCTCAAAAATCAAAATATATAAGAATTTATTTGCTAAACTAGGCTACTAGGAGTTGAGCTCCAACTGACTACAATAGTCAATCTAGTTACATTGGAAGAGAACAACTCCAAAACGCCTTTACTAAAAACAGTAAGTCTGTTTTGACCATATTTAATGCAAAACAAAACGTATCTTATACAATCAAATATCTGAGAAAAAATCGATTTTGATGTCTGGATGAGTCATCATGTGCATCTGGAGACCCCTTCGAGACAATTGGTGTGCTATTAGGTAGCCATGTCACCTTTGTGTAGCAGATTGGAGCTAGCACTATGCAAATGCTACCTACAACGTTTGCATAGTAGATTTACATAGCACACTTGGTTTTCTTAAAACTTGTGCAGATCCAAGTGGAAGCTACCGATTTGAAACCTTATTTGACCTCTAGTGTGGTACATCAATCATTTTATATTGTCCTTTTCAATCATATGTGTCTACAACATTTGTGTAGCATGTGCTCTCTATGCAAGTGTTGTGTATGCATTTTTATCATTCCAACAACATTTTGCGCCCAAAAAATGTTTCTGATATCACCCTTGTGAAAAATTTCTCCCATATCAAAATGCATTTTTTCCACATCTATTATGACATGAAAAAAGCTTGAGATGGTCACATACTGAAAAAGACAAAAATGTGAAGTTGCTTCAGTCATATTTCTGCTACTTCTGAAAGTAGTTCTAATCTTCTTCTAGCTTCATCATTCAATTGCAACCTTTGTTTAAGGTGCATGTTTTCCTTTCTTAGTGTTAATATTTGTACCTTCAAATTTCCCACTTGCCTGAACAGGGTTGCATTTCTCTTCAATTTTGATTGGGCATTGGAAAGAGTTGCACAAGCATTTTCTCTATCTGGTTTTCATTCTTTAAAGTGTTCCATGGATTTGTCATCTTATATCCTCTTTTCTTCCCTGAGCTTGATGATTTGATATTGAGCTTCTATTAGTTGCTTATTCAACCATCTTATGCTTTTTTCTCCTTCTGTGGGTGAAGTAGGGGATTTTTCACTTGTTGCAAGTTGGCCCTTGGGGTTTTCTCACTCAACCAGTGAACCTCATGTTACCTACTCCCCAACCCTCTCAACAACAATATATAGAAGGACCATCAAGTATTACAATGCCATCACAACCAGTATATGGTCCTACTATTATCCATATGCCACATCAATACTACCAGTGTTCACAAAACAACAGAAAACTTCCCTTTTTTCTACATTAGATATACCATATTTGTCGCATTTGACTAATGATCCCATACAACACGCCTTGTTCTTTCCATTGATTCCTGCCAATCTACCATATGATATCTCGAAGTTCGATGGGAAGCTTAGTGAAGATCATAACAATCATGTAATGACCTTCCATAGTTGGTGTTATTCCAAGTCCTCGATGGATGATTCCATTCGATTAAGACTTTTCCAGATAAATCTCATGGGTTCAACATCAAAATGGTATACCGAGTTGCCATGAAACTCCTTTGGTGACTTTAATTCCCTTGCTATGGCATTTTTTAATCATTTCCAATTGCCAATTCGATACAAGATCGATACCAATATTTTAACCTCTCTTAGGAAATCCACCCACCCATATATATGATCACATTCGTGAATGGAGGTGGTGGCGATGGTTGATTAAAGCTGCAATTCCAGACCAACTCATGGTAGATCGGTTCACTAAGTCACTCTTACCATCCATTACGAGAGATGTCACCACGGGAGGTGTTGTCACAGAGGAGCAAGCAATCAACCATGCTCAATATTTGGACTTGGTATATTCCCAATCCGGCACACTTTATGATCTGATTCCTCATGCTCCTCACCCATAAAATGATCCTTCAAGACCAGCGCTAGAATCCCATGCCGATGGCATGGTGGTTCTGTAAAACTACATTTTTCAACCCAATTGACTAGAAAACAAGGCCAGCTAGCCTCCACCCCAACCTCATCACAAACTAGTACCAAATCCTCTCCCTCTCCTACACAACCTCTGAGGTGAATGTGATTCAATCCACTTCGTCTCAGCAACCTAGAGGCAAGAATAAAAATAAGGGTAAATCCAAAAAATATTCTAACCAGCAAGAGAATACAAAACCTCAAACAACTATTGAAACCAAGCCAAAAAGGAAGGCGAAGTTTCCCTGCATGATTTTTGGAGATGACCATTACACAAAAGACTACCTGCATCATGAGGAAGTCACACAAGTTTTGAAGGGAACCTCCCAACCCGCAGTATTAATCGACCCTTTCCCGCCTCAACAACAATAAATGGTTACCGAAAATATTGCATCTCTACAAGGGGGCAACGTGGGTCATCCTCACCATGGGGATTCTTCCACAAGCACCAATGTATTTATGTCTAATGAGACGGTTAGTCTAACAACTAGAGCCAAGACATATGAGACTTCTCTAGAAAACAATGCCAATGGAGGTACTATGGGAAAACCCTGCACTTCCACTACTCCACTTTTTGGCCCTCTTCAAATAGAGCAGCCTATTTCTGACTCAATGTTGCATCCATTAAGAACAAAATTCAAAAATTGATATTTAATCCAAGTGCCCATGCTACCCAAAACTACAACATTGTTGAAGATTTTGCACAGGAACCTTGTGTTGTGTCGACGCTCGAGGTTCTACAGAACTGTCCTAGTCAATATAAAACTTTGTTGTTAGCTATTGGAGTTGTGGATCCATAGGCATCCAAAATTATCATGTTTAACCTGGAATATTTCAAAACGAGGCTCTCCCACCACCTTGCATTCCAAATTCACACCACGGTTCGTGGGAAGAATATCCATCGTACTATTTTGGATGAAGGAGACTCAACTTGTCTCATGTATTTATCCTATTGGAGGGCCATTGGTTCTCCTGAACTAAACCAGTCTCCCACTACCCTCAAAGCATTTGATGGACATGGATTCCAACCTTATGGACTCTTGGAATCCTTAGCCATGGAATTGAGGGGAAAAACCATTTCTCTTGATGTAGAAGTGGATGATACACCCCTAGATTATAACTTGTTTCTTGGTCGTAGTTGGTTTTATGCGATGACTCCTGTCACATCTTCAGTTTTTCACCTCTTTCAATTTCCCCACCAAGGTAAAATTGTTACCATTGACCAACTCGATTATTGCACACTCGATATCCAGAACCAATCTGCTAATAATATCCATTTCCTAGGACATTTCAATCCTGAGTATGAGAGTGTGGGGGTAGGTCTCCTCAAGGATTCCTTCCTCATGGGATTTTTTCCCTTGCCTACCCCTAATTCCCCACATCAGGTTGCCACGATAAATATGCTTTTTTCTAAGGCACAACGATACCCTGAATCATTTGATCCTTGGGTAGTACCTAGCCCATCTGAAATTGAATCACTAGGTGACAGCTTGCCACTTAGTCCAACAGAGACTGCATATCATGTGATTCAATCTACCTATTACATCCCAAATTTCGATGACCAACATCTTGTGCAATCGAATCCATATTCTCTCTCATCCTGGATACACTCCTCTCTATCCTCTTTCTATTGTCTCATATGGACTTTCCCATCAGATGAGTCCATAATGGATATTTTGAGCATAGAAGAGTCATCCTGGGAAGATTTTCATCATAGATCGTCTTTCCTTCCACATATGGATACGGTAGAGATTAAAATTAAATCCATTGCTCCACTTGATATTTTCACAAACCCTCAATATTCCATTCTTACGCAAGACACTATGTTTGAGGGGAATTTAGGGAATATTATAGTTACCATTTCCATCGACATATCGGTGAAACTTGGTATCATGGAAAACATTCAACTTTGATAAAACTGCTCGCTTCAAGAGATTGAAGCTTATATTGTCTTGTTTAAATAATTCCACGATGTTTTTGCTTGGAGTTATGAAGAAATGTCAGGTATTTATCCTTCCATCGTTGTTCATGAGATCAAAACCTACCCAGGAGTAAAACCTATCCGGAAGAAAATTCGCCCAGTTCACCCCCAAAAGACTACGACCATTAAGGCAGAGGTCTAAACACTCTTGAAATTTGGTTTTATTTTCCCTATACCATTAACAGACTGGGTGTCCAACATCGTTCCAGTCATGAAAAAACAAGGAACTATCAGAGTTTGTGTCGATTACAAGGACCTTAATAAGGCTTTTTCCAAAGACAATTACCCTACTCCCTTTATCGACCAAATCATCAATAATTGTGTCGAAAGTGTCATATTTTCATTTATGGATGGTTTTTATGGCTATAATCATATCGATATACTCCCATCCGACCAACACAAGATGACCTTCATCTATCCAGGGTGAACATTTTCTTATTGTAAGCTACCCTTTGGCCTTAAAAATGTTGGTGCCATTTTCCAATGAGCCATGTCATATGCCTTTCATGGTATCAAGCATATTCTAGATCCTTACCTTGATTACATACCTTCTCATTATGCTTGATGTGATCATCACATTGCGCATATTAGAGCCATTTTTCTTTGATGCCGCCATTATAATATTCACTTGAATCTGCACAAGTGCATTTTTTGTGTTGAAGCCAAAAGACTCATGGGCTTCATTGTCTCCAAAGATGGGATTCTGGTTGATAAATTAAAGGTTGAGGATATCTTATCATTATCGCCTCCATCAACCCTCCACCAACTTCAAATTTTGCAAGGGAAGGAAAATGCCTTACGTCGCTTCATCCATAATTATGCAAAAATTACAAAAGGATTTATGCATTTGTTAAAAAAGGATGCCTCTTTCATTTGGGACACCCAAGCCCAACAATCATTTAATTCTCTCAAACATGCATTAACTAATTCTCCATTACTCCATCCCCCCGATTACACCCAAGATTATATCCTTTACCTTCCCGCATCCATTTCCACCATTAGAATGGTATTAGTTCAAGAGGATGAAGATGACAAATAATATGTGATTTACCACCTAATTAAGAGCCTCGTGGGTCCTGAAATTCATTATTCTCACATTGAGAAGTTGGCTTTGGTGGCAGTCATTGTTGTCCAAATATTTTGACATTACATTTTTCTCCTCAAAACCTCGATCATTGCAGATTCCAACCTTATGTACCATATATTGACCAATCAAGTACTAAAGGGTAAATACTCAAGATGGATCATTATTCTCCAAGAGTTCGATCTAGAATTTGCCAAATCAAAATCAAAGAAATCCTTGGTTTTTGTTGAGCTTATGTGTGATCTTCCTCGTACTGATGAAGAAAATGTGCCCATAGACTCTCTTCCTGATGAGTCATTGTTCCTCATTAGCACGTCTAACCCTTGGTATGGAGACATCACTTTGTATCTCCAAATCCAATGCTTTCAACTTGAGCTATCGTGTGAAGATCGTCATTGTATTTGCCATCATGTGAAACATTACCTCATCATTAGTGACACTTTGTATCACTGCGGTATTGACTCTATCTTGCGACAATTTTTAACCCATGAGGAAGACGAGTGTGATCTTAATGAATTTCACTCTAGATCATGTGGTGGTCATCTTTCTAGGATGGCTACAACCCATAAAATATTGTACATAGGGTATTTTTGGCCCTCAATTTCAAAGAATGGATGGATGTTGTCAATAAATGCCAACCTTGTCAAAATTTTCATCCTAAAACACACTCTCATCCTGCTCCACTTCATCTAGTAGTTGTGGTCGACCCTTTTTCAAAATGGAGTATCAAATTTATGCTATGTAATCCTACCTCAACCAGGGGGCATGGGTATATTATAGTCGCAGTTGACTATTTCACTAAATGGGTTGCGACTATGCCTACATTCATAAACGATGGAAAAAATGCTATGTTATTTGTATTCAATCACATTATCACTAGATTTGGAGTCCCACTAGACATCATTATTGATCATGGTTCACACTTTTGAAACCATATGATGGCTTAGTTAAGCGCCAAATTGGTTTTTCTCCATGAGAACTCATCACCATATTACCCCCAAGCAAATGGACAAGTAGATGTCATTAATAAGGTCTTGAAAACCATGATCCAATGAATGGTGGGGGCACAAAAAGAAAATTGGCACTTGAAACATTTTTCGACACTTTGGGCTTATAGGACGTTTGTAAATACTGCCATTGGGTTTACACCATTTCAATTGGCTTATGGCCTAGAGGTAGTTCTACCGATTGAATGTGAAATTCCGTCACTTAAGATAGCCATTGAACTTCTGCCAAACACCTCTATCGAGGAAGAATGGTTCATGTATTTGAAAAAACTTGATGAGATCTGTTGTGATGCTTCTCTGGCCAATGAGACACATCAAAAGTGCATCAAGATGTTGTTATCACATGTAAATTTTGGGGGTTCTACTACCCTTGTGCCAATTGGGCTAGGTTTTATGCTTTTTCAAAATCTTCAAATTACCTGCTCCGCATGTATTTTTTTCCTTCTTCAAGTTGAGGTTCTTGGTTTCCTTTTGTAAGTGTCAGGTTTACCCACTATCCTTGTAAAATCAAACTCCTTTCTTCTTGAATTTTAAAAACAAAATAATCAAAAAAATATATTATTCTGTTATACTTTAGAATTCAATAAAAAAAGGGGAGGATTGATATATTTGGTTTCCAAGCCAAGGTTTGTGCATAGTCTTATTATCTCCATTTGGGGTTTATGAAGCCTCGAGACTTAACTTCCAAGCATAAAATATGGGGCTTATGAAGCCTTAAAATATCTCCAATATATCAAAAAAAAATAAAAATTGTTATACTGTAAAATTCAATAAAAAAGGGGAGGATTGATATATTTGGTTTCCAAGCCAAGGTTTGTGCATAGAGTCTTATTATCTCCATTTGGGGTTTATGAAGCCTCGAGACTTAACTTCCAAGCGTAAAATATGGGGCTTATGAAGCCTCAAAATATCTCCATTTATAAAATATGGGGCTTATGAAGCCTCAAAATATCTCCATTTATAAAATATGGGGCTTATGAAGCCTCGAAATATCTCCATTTATAAATTATAGGGGATTGATATATTTGGTTTCCAATCCAAGGTTTATGAAGCCTCGAAATATCTCAATTTATAAATTATAGGGGATTGATATATTTGGTTTCTAATCCAAGGTTTGTGCATAGAGTCTTATTATCTCCATTTATAAAATATGGCGCTTATGAAATAGGGCCTTCCCAGACAGTCTCAATAAAAAGATCCTATCCAATAACACGAGCCCGAAAATCAAGCCAGAACCGAAACCAGGAATATATATATATATATATATATATATATATATATATATATATATATATATATATATTACGTCTTCGAACCTAGCTCTATGTTCTATCAAGGTATGCAAAGAGTCCTATCATTTGATAAGTTGGGCGGGCAGCCTCGACAACTACCAGGGTATCTGATCCTGTTTGCTCCCCATGCTTTCGCACCCCAGCGTCAGTGGGGACCCAGAGAGCCGCTTATGAAGCCTCGAAATATCTCCATTTATAAATTATAGGGGATTGATATATTTGGTTTCCAATCCAAGGTTTATGAAGCCTCGAAATATCTCAATTTATAAATTATAGGGAATTGATATATTTGGTTTCCAATCCAAGGTTTGTGCTAAAATATGGGGCTTATGAAGCCTCGAAATATCTCCATTTATAAAATATGGAGCATTTATAAAATATGGAGCATTTATAAAATATGGGGCTTATAAAGCCTCGAAATATCTCCATTTATAAAATATGGAGAC
>ML781058.1:152347-191752 GCA_009831015.1 Picea engelmannii
CCTCGAAATATCTCCAAGGTTTATGAAGCCTCGAAATAAGCCTCGAAATATCTCAATTTATAAATTATAGGCATTTATAAATTATAGGGGATTGATATATTTGGTTTCCATTCCAAGGTTTGTGCATAGAGTCTTATTATCTCCATTTATAAAATATGGCGCTTATGAAGCCTCGAGACTTCACTTCCAAGCATAATACTGAGAGCCACCACACGAGGGAGGAAGTGTCCATGAATCGCCAATCGTGCACAACAGATCAGAAGGCAATGTAGACATTGGTCCTTGTAAAAATATTCGAAAATTTTGTATGCCACCAATGTGGGATATATCCCATGAGATTAAAAATAAAACGCAGCACGAGAAGAGCAGCAGAGCGCTCAACAAGTGGAGGAGCCCATAAATAAATGTTTGTCTTGCATCACACATTGGTATTGGATGAATGCCAGATGGATGCCGAATGCAGATCATGTCCTGGTTTTGAACCTTGTCATTGCCATGTTTTAGCCAGGTGTGAACCAGAGGCGATCCATATCTAAGGCACTGTGTGGAGACATCAATTTTGCTGGTAACCATTGTATCAAGTGAGATTGTTGTAGTTGCAGGGTTGCCCCATGACACATTTGATGATACAAACTGTTGTCTATGCTATCTCAACAAAGTTCAAAGCCTACAAAAGTTTATGAACATTCACTTCTAACAGGTTTCCTGTAAAGAATTGAGATGTATTTCTTCTTGCGGATCAGTAGCTGGTAAGGTTGACAATTTTCTCATGTTGGGATATTTCATATATTCATGTGTTTCTTGCTCTCATTTGCTGGTGATAGGCATGCTACTATGTGGAAATGCGATGGTAGTGATGGGACTGGAGTTTTTGCTTATGTTTTTTCAATGGAACACCTGGTTGTGACTTTAGACTCAGAGAATGGTGAGGGCTTAAGCGTTCTTGTTGTCTCAGAGATGGGAGTTGCTTATATATGACGTGGACATAATGTACAAAACCCTCTAAAGTTATTGTATCTTCACAGGAAGTGGAAACTCTCGCTACAAAGCCTGGGAGGAATACTAAGCTTTGCATTTTTGCAGCAAGGCTACAAGATGTAATAAGTGAAGATTCTGTAATGGTTTTAGTTGCATATGGTAATATGGTAAGGTCAACATTTGAGAGAAATAAGCTGGAGAAGCAAGACAGAGATATTATTTTGAGTGCTTCCGAGAATGAAGCACTACTTCCCATTAGACATGCCAAAAGATCAGTATAATTGACAAGGGAATGAAGTCATAGCACTAGGTCTTGAAAATGCAGCCTGGAAGTGAAAGGTACAAGGAAAAGCATAAAAAAAACGCAGGACAAGTTGTGACCTTGAGGAAAGGACAAATGGTGTTGGTGTTGATCGAATGAACTTAGATGGAATAGAGAAAGCACAAGCAGATGAGAATGAAGGAGTGGTGGACGATGAACCTATTAATCAAATTATCAATATTTGTACAAATGATCAAAAGGATAAGTTTGAGCTCATGTTGCAGAAATTGGGTGTGGTGATGCAGAGCAAAGAGAAGAAGTTGGTTGCAAAAGCATTCATGAAGCATGTCATGCAAACTTGGCCATCTATAAGTAGTGCTCTACTTCAAATGATGATTTTTCATTTTCCTCCTCCATCAAAGGCACAGAGATATCATGTTGAAACTTGTATGGAGGAGTCTTGGTTGCGAAACTGCTGGAAACAGAGTTTCGCAGCGAGCTATTCTACGCTACGAAAATGCTGAAGGAGGTGTTTTCGCAGCAAAAATGAACAGTCAGCATTTGTCATCTGATTGGATTTCCAGTTGGATGAAGCAAGTCCGAGCATCATGAGGATAATATGAAAATCAGAGAAAATCAAATCCCAATCTTTTGGGTGACAGAACATCCAAAACTTTCCAGATTTCAAGCACAAAATCAGCAAGCAGTCCCAGATTCCAAGGAGATTTGATCCAACAGCCTTTTAGCAGCTCGAGACACCTGACAACCATCTTGATTTTTAATTTTGTTCCTTAGGATTTTTATCAGATTTTATTTCCAGCAAAAATTAGCAACATTTCGTTATTATTTCTATTATTTATTAAACAGTTTGTAATAGAATAGGGGGGTTCGAGTAAGCAGAAAAGACTTTGGTGTATTCTATTTTCATGACTAATAGAAAGTGATCATTTCAGAAGTACATAGTTTGGAGTGTTAGAGATTCATGTGGTATGATTTCTTAGAATGTGTTCTTTCCTGTAAATGTTTTCTCTTTCTCAGTTATTCATTGATGTGTAACCTCTTCGGTATTTGAATGAGAATAATTGACAGAGAATTTGCTCTATTTCATTGCATTCAAGTATTTCACCATTTTCCTCTAAAGTTATTGGAGAACTCATCCATAGTTAGATGCTCTACCTTAATGGATTGTATTTCTTTTACTCAACCTCCAGCAACAACGATAATTTAAGTATCTAAGAAAGCATAGCTGCCTTGCCTTTATATATGATTGTTCACTCACCAGTAAGAAAGTCATCATCTTATTCAGTTTTCAGCCCTTTGACTCCATTCCCAATGGACACTTTCTCCTAACTCTGCGACCACATTCATAAACCTTTTCATCTACATAAGATCTAGCCACTGTATTGATTGAAAACCAGTAAGAGAGAGCCCTCTCTAGGTTGGAAGGGCTAGCTTCCAATCTGCAAGTTGGTTTGAAGGTTACCTTTGGGTTTTACTCCCACAACCAAGGAAAATTATGGAGTGATAACAGAGGCAATATCAAAAATCCTTATGACCTCGTGTCTTTGACGAAGGTGACCTAGTTTTAGTCTATGACCAAGACCACAATAAGCTAGGGGCAGGTAAGTTAGAACCCATGTGACATGGCCCTTACATTGTAAAATGGGCGCTAAAAAATGGTTCATATGAGCTGGTTGATTATGATGGAATCCCATTAAATGATCCATAGAATGGGCTCTACCTGAAAAAAGTACTATGCTTAGGGTCATCCTGCATTCGTGCTTTGTACATTACTGTACCATAGATTTGGTGTGTTTTGGTTATGGTGTGATTTTTTTCTTTTGCATGTGCAGTTTTGATTCACATATGGCTGCTTATCCCACTTTGTGCTTGAATCACTGATGTCAGCATCCTCTTTTGTATATTTTGGATTTTCGAATAGTGCTTATCGACATACCCAGAACTTTACTTATATAGCTTGGGCAATATATTCCCCCACTGACGAGTTAGTAAGTTTGGGAGGAGTTTTCCTTGGTCCCGCGACAAATAATGTCACCGAATATCATGTCATAATTGGAATTTTGACTAAGGCTTCCTCTTTTGGCATATATCAATTTATTGTTAGTCTCAACTCTCAACTCGTGGTCTTTCAATTGAATCGAATTTATTCCATCCACGATCCTATATGGCTTCGTATCTATCTAAGAGTTTGTCTCCTTGAAATATCATTCGTTTACATATGATATCCCACGATCCTATATGGCTTCGTATCTATCTAAGAGTTTGTCTCCTTGAAATATCATTCGTTTACATATGATATCGACATATACCAAGGGATTTTAACTCAATGACTGATTCACTCACAAATTTCATGTTAGACTGGCATCTAGCACATACATAAACATTACAAAATCACAAAGCATGTAAAAGTGCAAAAACGAAAACCATCATTCGATTAAACACTTAGGAATAAGAAGCCGAAAAAAAATCCATATAGATAATAACAAACATTTTTTCTACATCATAAAATCCAAGAAGTACATCAGGGCAAAAAACCGAGCTACATTTCCCATACATCATCATAAAAATAGGACAATACATAGGACTCTAATCCTCATCCTGTGGCACATTGTGCTCATGGTAACAGACGATCGCTCGAGCCACCTGTCGTAAGAGATGGCTAATGCCCTCGGGCACCTATTGTGAAAAACAACCCCCATATTTTCTTTTTGAATAGTAGAAAATTAAGGGGCCTTTTTATTTTAATAAGGAGTTTTCTCTTATCTTTGTTTGAGTTTCATTGGTTTAAATATAACCATGTAAATATTTTTCCATTTAGGTGATTGGATTAGTTTCCATTGGAAATTATTATACCACAACAACTTGATTAATTATTGAAAGTAGTTTTAATGTGAATTCCTCACATTCATTTTGATTCGAAACATAATTATGAGGAATATTTTTATATCATTCAATAATTAACATATAATTCTAAAATATGGTTTGACTACATGGAATCTAGTTTTGTTCTTAATTGCAATTATTATCAATGTTTTTAAGCTTAGGTGTTTGAATTTTATTTTAAGTAAAATAGACTCTCTATATTTAATATACTCCATATCCATTCTTTTTCTTGGAAATATAAACATCTTAGTCATATCATCTAAGGCTTACCTTAAAGATTAGATTTTCATTATGAGTCAATGTTGTGATTTCAATTGGTTGATTTAAATTTTCCGAAAATTGAGTGATTATTAAATCTTATGGAGTTAATTTCCTCAAATTTTCAAAATATCCCCAAATCCCAAAATATAATGTCAAGTTTGAAGGTGTGATATGAATTTGATTTGATTCTATTAATTGATTTTGCTTAACTAAGAGTTGAAGATTTTGTAGCTACTTTTTTAATAAATATTAGTTATTAATTTAGTTTAATTTTGTTACAAGTGTTCATTATAGAGATGCAACTGAACTTTAGTTTCCAAATATGCCAAAATAATCCATTCAATTGGAATTCTTCATCTCCACAGGGTGCAATGCTTTGCAAAAGAAAAGTTGAAAATTCATGTCAATTCTCACGAGGTGAACTTCCAACTTGATTTTCGAGCAAACAGTGAGGAATCTTGCAAAATGGCCGAAAACACACTTGCAGAACATGCCTATTTACCTTTCATACTGGCTATTTTCTCATAAAGTTAATATTTTAAGAGAAATTATTATCTAATTGAAACTACATTTTCCATATTTGATGATGCGGCTAGTCTTCAGGAGGCGAATTTCCATCCTGAGGTTCGAGCAAATGGTGAGGAATCTCACAAAATGGTCGGAAACCCACTTGCATAACATGTCTATTTACCACTCACTTGGGAATTTTCCTAAAAAATGGAAACATATGAGAGATATGCTTGATTATTCAAAAGGAATTTTCTGAGAAATCATGTAGCGGTCATTTTCTAAATTTTTCATCAATCTGTATGGTTGCACTCAGCATAGAAAAAATTAGGAACATGATTTTGGATCTAGAAGGATCATTGTAATGTTTAAATATCATATCTTGAGAGCCTAAATGGAGGTTGGAGGATGAAAAAATGGAGAAAGGTTGGTCTTAGGCAAGGAGAGACTTGTGCTATCACAATCTCTTTCTTGAAATCTTTTGTATTTTGAGTTTGAAGTCATTTATAGAATTGATGCACTGTTGTCAAGTTTTGTAAACTAATAGAATAATCTCAAGTCTTTTGTTTGTATTTAGAATTTGACACTATTATCATGTTTTGAGTTTAATAAAATACTTTCCATTTGAAAATTTTCATTCTTTATGAGTGAATTTGTATAATGTGCACTGTTGTCGGTTATGCAAGCTTATGTTTATTTAAAATCATTGATAAGATATCTTTCATGATTGGTATGAATTTTGACAAATTGAATTATTGAATATGAGTATGTGTATCTGTAGTTTCTTATTAACTGTTGAAATGGGTTCATTACGGGTATGCATTTGCTTTAATCATTGTCTTTCTATGTGAAATGTTTCCTTAGCTAGACAACTTTCTTATCTCATGTTCAATATCTTTTAATCCTCCATATTGAGTGTGAGTATACATATTTGATCTTTCCTTAGTAACTATTTAATGAGTTAATATTGATGTGTATTTTTTTTAATTGTTATTAGGTTATATGAACTACTTATATAGCTTAATAGCTTACTTTTATCTCATGCTCAAGTTTATGTTATTCCTCGTGCTCCTAATTGAGACATCATGAATTACTTCTATATCTCAGTTAGGATAGTTTAGACTTAGAATAGAGATAGATTAATTATTTTCTTTTCTACAATCAGGATTTAGCAGAGCATCAAGGAAAGTCTCCATTCGTTGGAGAAAAACATTTAGACAGGTAATTGGACCCATTATAACCAGTTGAAATCACCATCCCAAACAGAAAAGGGTCTGATTGGGGCCTTGACCGAGTGGTTTCTCGAATGTTGATCTTGGTCAATTATGGCCATCAACAACACCCCCACTATATGCCTCTGAAGATGGTAAGGAACCTCTCACATCCACATCATAGGGACACCGATGGTGAGCCCCATCAAGTTCCTTTCCATGTCTCGAAGCCCTCTAATGTCAACTTCCTCTATTTGATGTGCCTCTCCACGTTGGTGTAATGGTGACATACCTATTGGTCACACTGCTCCTCGATCTACGAGATAAAAACGAAAAATGATTTTAGATCCCCTTTGTACAATATATATATATATATATATATCAAAAATCCAAAACAAACATGTTACAAGGTCACGTTATTTAAACATATACTTGTCCTACTGTGCTCCCTCAGGAAGCACGAGATATGTGTCTCCTATGAAATCCATCCCAGCATATGGGAATTCCTTGATCACGGGGATCTGATCTTCCCACAATGTGAGGAATTCAGCATCAAATGCAAAATTCTGGAGACCACCCCCTAACCAGGACATAAGACTAGTCCAATGCTCCATCTATGGATCAGTTGGAAGATGCTTGGGAATCTCTATCTGTGGGAAAATTAAAGGCACCCTCTCTAAGAAGAATGACACTAGAATGGATCCATATCTGAATTGTTTTTGTCTCATGTCTTACACTTGGTGATTTGATCTTTCAAATTCACCAATAATCCATCACACCAGTTAAACACTATAGGCTCAAGGCATTCAATGATGTACACCATCTGAGCTTTTGAAGCAAGATGGAGCCATGTGTTGCCCGTTGGCTTTGTGATAGTGAAGAGGATCATGTGTAAAGGGTGATATGTAATGTCCTTGATGATAATCTTCCCACTTCTCTTTCAGGTACTTTCTCTACAGTATTGAGCAATGTATTCATTGGTCAACATCTCAGTACTCTGATGACTAACCAAAATAATAGGTGCCCCCCACTTGGATATCCCTGTTAAGAAGTAAATGTCCTCCATCTCTATTTCAAGAGTATGAGGACCTACATGAAAAACTTGGTCATTTGCATCCCACGTCCTTATCATATACTCTAAAAGAAGCACTTGCTTCCTCATGCTCTAAGTCTTTAAAAATTTACACAAACCACAGTTTCTTAGGGATGCCATGGTGTTTGTGTCATGTAAGGTATCCATGTATTTGGCCTCATGTTCTCTCTCTTTCCCTTCGATCATTTTGTCCAAGTACTTATTGAAAATCACAAGAAGAATCATTAGTCCAAATTTGAGCTTCATTCAATGCTTTCTTTGTTGGAATACTGAGAGGGGGGATGAATCAAAATGAGCACTTTTATCACTTTTAACCACTCTCAATCACAATGTATAATCATAGCATACAAACATTAACTTGATCAATTACCATTCAATAGTCTATCATCTATTTTTAGTGTATCATCAATAATATAAATCACCATTGCATAGTAAAATAATCATAGATACATAGTACACCAAGATTTACGTGGAAACCCAATGCAGGCAAAAACCCACAAAATGTTTTTCTTATATGTTAGAATAAATACATTCATAGGAAGCACCAACTTCCTAATTTTCCATCTCCAACTGGAAGGAGGCTCCAACCACCTAATTCTCAGGCTCCAACTCCTTGATTTACCAGCTACAACTGGAAGGAGGCTCCAACCCCCTATTTTATAGGCTTCGACCTGAAGGAATCTCCAACTCCCTGATTCTATGGCACCAACCAGAAGGAGGCTACAACCTCCTTTCCTTGCCCCGTCGTGTCACCATGAAATATAAATGTAGACCAACTTGTCACTACCACATCAACCTATCACTGTCCCTACCACTAGACTGATATACCATCACTGTCACTGTCAACCTGTCACAAAAAAATGTCACAACAACCTATCACATCAACCTGTCACTATCATCCTCATCAACCAAACCAAATCTACTCACATAGATCAATCACCAAGAACAAATCTCAACCATTTGCACAATATCACAAAGATGTGCATCAACCAAAACAATTCACAACCATCACCAAGATGTGCTTATAGATCATATACCAAAATCACCAAGATGTGATTTTACCAATGAACCAAGATGTGTATTCCATATCATCCATAAACCATGAAACATGTACTCTTCACATCAAACTATGAGCCAAGACAGCATTGATATACAACCAACCAAATATCCAACATGCACCTCAACCATGTGTCAAACAATGCATCAAAATATATATAAATGTAGCCTAGATATGCACCAGCAATGTGCCTCAACAAATCTTCCTCAAACAACATGTAAAATACATCCAATATGTACCACAAGACATATACCAAAAACTCACCACGGCATGCCTCAAGCATGCTCCACAAGATCACCAAGATGCAACTTCAAACTAAGCATATAAACATATCTCTGATCATGTAGATGACCTGGTGTATGTGATCACAGACCTGGAGACCTTCCTCAACTTCAGCAACAAGAGAATAACATCTTCATCAACCTTTACCTCAGTCTCACGGGACTAGTTTTGGATTAGTCACAAACCCTAAATTTCAACAAGCATAACTCTATACATGTAATGAATAAAGGTTTGAAACTTGTACCCAACCTTCTTCAATATGTACTCTGAAATTACTCCAAGTTTCACTCCTTGAATCATTCCTAAAAAGGTGTTATAGAGGAAATGGCAGACCTTGCTAACTTATGGCCTATTATAGAGATAAAACTTGTACGACATGCCACGTGCTCAATATTTGATATCTTATTCTAAAAATAGCACACAAAAAACAAAGGCTTGTACTATTTCCATTTCAATTGGTCTCAGATAATTTTGATTCTCTATGAATAAGTTATGATTGTTTTACCCGAACCACCTGTTTCAAACTAGTTTTAGGACTAGTCAAAATCCCTATCTTCCACAGATTGTATCTACCAAAGTAAAACGACCTAGAAGCTTTAATTTATACCACATGTACCTTGATATGTCCTATAAACCAACTCCAATTTTTTCTATTTGAATCATTCTAAAACAAAATTTATAGCAAAAATCGTAAGATGACCTGTAAATAGCATACCTTAGAATACATCATCCAAAACAAACTTCATCCTCCCTTGGATTTTTGGCCTTGTTTACTTCACCTTCCCTTTGAAATTATCCTCAGATCTCCTTGGTTACCTCAGTCACTTATATATATTCAATATGCTCAATAGGTTATAATGGGAGTATCTTGAAGTCTTATTTATACTTCCCAAGTGACTTCCTTTAGGGGCTACCTTGTAATTGTTTTACCCCTTTTCCTTATTCTAGGGATAACCAACATTCTTGTTGCAACTACTTTACCCATAATTAGTAAATTCATAATTTATTTGTTACAACTATTTTACCCATAATTAATTTCCTGTTGCAACCACTTTTACTAGTAAACGTTTTGTTACAACCACTGTACCCATAATTAATTTATTGTTGCAACAACTTTGACTAGCAAACTTTTTGTTACAACTACTTTACCCATAATTAATTTTTTGTTGCAAAAAAAATTACCCTTAATTAATTTCTTCTTCCAACCACTTTGACTGGTCAAGCTTCTTGATGACCTTCTAGGGGCTTCTAGAATAATTAACTTTTTGTTGACCTTCTAGAGGCTTCTAGAATATTCTTGAGGGTCCTCCAGCTTCACAAAGCCATATCTCCTTAACCGTGAGGAACTACGTGGAGTACCACATATCACGGGAAATGGCACAATGTGTACTATCTGCCTATGATAGTATTACCTGCAATTACACTACCCTTCATGTCCATATTCCTCAAACAACTTTGGGTCTCATGACCACACATATGGGAATTTGTGTAGACTTCATCACATGCACCCAACACATCTTCTAACATCAACCATTCTTGTTGAAAAATGAAACATAACTCACCATCAATCTCAATCACAAATCTGATGTATCTTGAATGCTCTAAGGGTTGAAATCAATGACAACCAACTGTCAAACATTATTTACCATATATTAGAAAACATTTCTTATAAATTGCACCTATCTCCCCCCAGAGAGGGTTACATGGTGATAGTTTCTCCCTGATAGTCATATACAGGGTGATGAAGCCTACTTCATCACTCCTATCAATGTGCTAGAGGAGAATTGATCCCAGGGGACACCAAGAGAGCCCTAAATCAACTCAAACCATCCCTAAACTTACCCAAAATGAATTAAGAGTATAATGAAATGAAAGAGCATGATGAGGAGACTAACCTGCTTCAAACAACTTGCAATAAGGTCTCTTGTATCTAACGTAATCAACACTCCAAGATCTTCCCTAAAAGGAGGAAATTTTCAACAAGGCAACACTAAGAAGTAAAATAAACTAGGTATTTTTCACCAATTTCTCTTTAATCCATTGGAACTAGTTATTTTTCTATGTTCACATTGTCTTGTTTCTTCCATACAATCTATTTCTTTGAGTGTAAACACTATTTGATGGATATTTCTGACCTTATTTGCATCGATTCATCTCTTACTTGTGCAGGACTTTAGGAGGTGAGATTTTTTCCTCTCCAATGACCTTGTTCGTGAGAGCATGTTTCATCATTCTTCAATCTCATTAGAAAAGGAAGAGTCATCTTTTGAGTGGTAGTTTATCCCTTTTTCGACCTCGTAAGACTAACTACGAAAAAGGAATACTCTAGTCAACCTCGACTAGAATATTTCTCCCTGGTATTGTTTTACACTTTTTCGGGGTTGGGGAACTAAATTTATGAAGAAAAAAAACACCCTTGGAGTATTCTTTAAGATATTTTCAGACTCTCTAAACATGAAAAGACTGTTAAGTTTACTTTATTTGGGCTCGTAAAATTATACATTAAAGGACCCATATGGGACCGAACCCCTCCTTCTTCAGATTCATTAAACATGTGATGAGGGACTCATCGAAGATGAGCTATACTGAGCATCGGTTATCCTCCTCAAGTTCGTTAAAAAACAAAGAGGTACTCGCCATTCATGGTGAGGGGAAAACTTGAGGGAAGTGGGTCAGTTTTTTGAAATCATTATGGAAACTATTTGTTGTCTCCCTTGAACATGGCACCTTTTTGTGTCTTGTATTATATTTGGGTAATTTACTTGCCTCTAAGTCATACCAATCCTATGAGTCATTATACTCCTTCAACTCACCCGAAGAGTGCCCAGTTATCGGCTCACTATGCTTTAGTCTATCTCTCACTCGAGTTAATGTTGCCAAGTCATTTATCATGCCTCACAATGTTCAAGGGAAGCTTTAGCCCAAATTAACCACTCTGCAGTATTACCAACCTTCATCCTTGTGTCAGTTTGTGCTCATTTAATCTATCATCTTACATCACTTTCCTATGTCATTTTTGTGTCAATGATGGGGGACACATCATGACCCTCCTTCGGTGAGTTTGTTCCTCTTGACTTCAACACATTATCTAGGAATTAGACTTATAAACCAGTTAGTACCTTGGAACCCACATGCCTCAATGGAAGGTCTCTTTGCTTTTGACAATAGGTTTACATCATTGGCCTTTGATCAGATAATTCCACGGATGTTCCACTTCAGCTCATTTATTCACATCTACTAGAATGTACTAGGGTACCTTGGGATTCATTGTCATCATTTGTGATTCCCCTCACACTTGTTAACTATATACATCAATGATCGGTAATCAAGTGGTTTCTACCATGTTCAACATCAACACATCTATTCACATGGCTAGAATCGTACTATTTTGGGATCGGGACAAAGACCCTGAGAACGCACCTCTATTACATGCCTCACCCAAGTTGTGATGGAGATTATTTGAGTGCTTAAGAATATTCCAATATGTCAATCATGTTGGCAATCCCATTGATGTATATGTTGTCACATAGATCCACTTTGTATTGGTTCATGGCTATGTTTTTGTCATATCATAGCTCCATTGTGTATTCTTTCATGGCTATGACCTGATCACATCATGGAAGGTATGGATCTACATTGTATCTTTGGTGATCGTATCCTTAGTCAGTGTTTTCATGGATCCATAGTGTATTGGTCAGTGACCATGCTTTGAGACAGTTTATTCTGATCATGGGTATGACTCCCTTGGGGATGATACATATACAATTGTTTGATTCTTTTTTGCATCTTCCACCCAGTTCTCTTATTCCAGCACCCTCACATACATATTTTTGTAAAGTGTCTCAACCATAAGTGTTTCTTCTGAATTCACACTTTAGGGGGAATTTGTTACACACCTAAGTGTCACACTACCAAATGTCGCACTTAAGTTTTACAAGTGTCGCAATTGTTATACACCTAAGTGTTGAACTTAAGTGTCACAATTTCATCACCATGAGAAAGTGTATTTCATAATCCCTAGACATGTTGAAGAAGAAACCTATCATTAGGAGGTCAAAATACTACCTTTTTCCTTGATATTTTGGCCTTGTTTGAGCTTCATTTCCCCCCTTCCCATATACAAGGAGGAATAAACCATGATCATTGCTCCCCAAGACACTTAGAGGGAGAAATAGTCTCTCCCTGTGCTCAATTGTGGGGGGGGCAATGAAGTAGTTGCAACCATCATGCGTTGTTTTGTGAGGTTGTTTTTGGGATATTTTAGTTGGTTAAGGAATTGATTTGAGCTACCTCCTATTCATGGAAAGGTCAATATTGTTGGCTCAGCCAAATCCTCTCCTCAAAACTATCCTCTGGTTGTGATGCCTCAAATCCTATATAATGGAGGCCATTCTTGAGAGAAAGGAGAGATAACTTAGAGAATCATACCTATGGTTTTGTGACATTCAAGGGGATAGAAAGGATATCTTGGAGGAGCTTTTGCAACATCAATATTGATATTGTAAGTTCTTCACTATTGATTTCTTTCCATTAATATATAACTTGGCCCATTCCCTTCATACCTATGTGTTCACTATATGCATATCTATTATTTTCTAATTCATCATAAATAGATCTATTGTACTTGAAAATATAGTGTAGAAGAGGAATGTATTGTTGTGTTCTTTACAAGACTTCTCTTGTAGCATGGACACCAAGATCAAGGTCTGGAGAAGTGAGGACAACCAACAGAAAAGAGGTAAGTCTTATATCCTTCTTTTCTCATTCTGATTGTTGGCATAGAGAGTAGATCTAGGGGAAAGTAGTAACCATTTATTTCTCTCTGTCTTGGATCAAAGGGGTCTTGATCCAAGGGGGGTTTCACCTATCCATAGGGGAAACATTTACATAACACGTTATGGCCTACCTGGGTCCACTACACTTTCGTAGCTAGTCGGAACCCGTATAGGGAGGCGTAGGAAACATGTGTGGCAACCCCGATGGATCACATGTGCACATGTATCAATATGTCCCTATAACACATTGGACCCTCTAGTCCCAAGATTCTCACACATCAATATGGTGATGTGTCCATTATTTAGTACCTACACAAAATACCATTCACAAGGCCATCAACAATAGATGCTATGACATTCCCGAAGAACTCGCACCTGTGGTGGTACAATTGGTCATCATCTACCATTTACTACACAATGATTGATATGTCTTTGGGGTCATGAACATCATTGGTAACATCTCACGCAACGTCCAATAATTTAAAAAGGTGATGGGACTGTCGGAATGCAGTACATTTGAATAAGCCGGAATATGGTGGAAGTTACTCCTGACACACCTCCTAGTTGTCTAGCAGTACCTTCTTGGTAACTTTCCATTCTCTCCACTAATGCTAGCCAAATATGTATAGACCTTCCTCCATTTATAAAAGGGGCCCCAATCTTAGTCGAAATGGCATATTATCAAAATGGTGAAAAGAAATATCATCCTATGTCCCTAATCATAGCTCGTCCCGAATACCAACAAAGAAATTCTCATGGCCTCATCAAGCAGACCGCATTGTCAAAATAGATCGAGGGTTTCCACTGACTAACACACAAAAGAGACGAAATTACCTCGACATGTGACTTTCACAGGGTTCTGGATAGGGAGGGTACAGGATGTCCAATTCTTCGATTATGATGTTTGTGACCCCAAGAAGTTATCCACCTTGGCCTTCCACCATTATGCTCGCACCATTCATAGTGCAGAAGGTAATCTATTAGTTCTTACACAAGAGTTGGCCCAACCTCTTAGACAAGTGAATATTCTCCCCCTAATTGACTATCCTCACTTTAGGCATAGCGGGATTTTCGCTCTGTCTATCCGCCTATTACTCACCCACCTACATGGTGCATATTTGTTGTTGGGGGGGAAGTATCTGGTCAATGGAGTTGTCATCCGTCACGTTACATGCCTACCCATGTAGGGAAATGAGTTGAATAAATACCTAACTGCTAAATATGTTTCCCAACAAGAAATATACAACACATACAGTGTCCTTTGTGGTAGGCATGGGGTACTCATTTTAGAATTCAATGCTTGACCAGTTCATTTTGCTACACAATTCATAGACTGCAAAACCCTGCACAAGTGTTCCAAGGAAGAGTGTGTTGATTAATTGGTTTGGTTGTCATTGATGTCAACCCTTGAAGCAAGTCCGATAGCAAATTCCAGTAGTCGGTTAAGGGACTTAAGTTTGTTTGAGGTATAAATGTATGAATATCGGTGTATTTGTAGGTAAGAATATTCTAGATGGATAGTACATGTCGTTCCATTTCCGGTGATATGTGGAATGTCACATAACTACTCACAGTTAGAGATTTATGGCCTTGTGAAGTTGGAAAACCCTCATGAGTTATCTAGAAGTCCCTATAAAGAAGTCAATTTATTCTAGAAGATCCTAGAAGAAGTTTACTAGTCAAAGTGGTTGTAACTAGGAGTTAATCATGAGTTAAGTTGTTGAAAAAAAAATATATATATATATATAGTTGCAACTAGAAGTGGTGAGTTTACTATTTGTGGATAAAGTGGCTGTAAGTGGACAAGTGGTTACAAGTGGGTTATCCCTAAAAGAAGGAAGTTGAGTAAAGGTAGTTAGAAGATAACCCCTTGAGGAAGCTACTTGGAGAGTATAAATAAGAGAGAAAGGGTCTCCTATTAACACCTAATGAGCACATTGAATATCTATTATTTGTGAAAATTTTATTGCAGGTACTCATTGATACATCTGGAGTTATGCAAGTTTGAGGTAGCAAAGGAGGGTTGATGGTGAAAGTTTCGGAATTGCAGAATTACTGAAAAAACCTTAGTTTTGAGGTGTACGTGAGCTGCAGTGGAGGAAGTCACGTACATACATGGAATGTAGTGGATTAGGGTGCATACATATGTGAGTTGAAGAAGAGGAGGTCACGTACAGTTGGGAAAATCCATGAAAGATTGAGTTGTTGAGGGTGTCAGGTTCTCAGAGTCTAAAAGCAAGATCCTAGGAAGGTCTACAGTGATTAGGTACAATAGATCTATTTACAAGTTCAAAAGGTATGTCATATTCTTATGAGTAGTTGGATATTGTTGTCTACATGAGATATGGTTATGGGAGTTTGAGGATTTTCCCTAGAGAGGTTGTTGGTTGTATGGCACTTATTATATGAGCTAGATCTACAGAAATAGAACACTACTATATTTAGTATTCATTATTCTTACATCTTGTTGGGTTGAGTGTTGAGGAATATCTTGTATTTCTTGATACATGGTTGAGGATTTTTGGTTGTGATGTGTTAGTGAAGGTTTTTGTGTAGTTTGAGGCTTCATATCAGTGAGGGTTTGATGTCTAGTCCATGTGAGGGTTATTACACTTGATCATGATTGTATACACATGTATGGTGCATGACTAGAGAGACATAGATGCACTTGGTTAAGGGATATGTATGATGATGTATGCATATGGCACAACTACAGATTGGACACAGTGATAGGTTACAGGATGATGTGACAGAGGCAATGAAGTGTCTAAGTTTCAGAAAGGTGAAAACCATAGCTTTTTGAAGGTGTATGCAGGTTGCAGTGTAGACAGGCCACGTGCATACGTGGGTTGCAGTATATACAAGTCGCATACATACACATATTGCAGAATATACAGGTCGTGTATATGTTGGTTTTTTTGGGTACAAGCTAACTACTGGTACAGGTTGATTACAGGCTATTGGTACAGGTTGGTTATAGGTTGTTGGCAAATATTGGTACAGGTTTACAGTGGTATATCTCACAGTGACAATGTGGTAGTGGTTTCATCATATATTTGAAACTTGTATTTCAGAGCGGTTGGATGTGGCAAGGATAGGTGGTTGTAGCCACCTTCCAGTTGTTTCTGAAGAACATAGGGAGTTGTAGCATCCTTCTAGTTGGAGCCAGAAAATTGGGGATTTGGAGCTTCCCTCAGGTTGTAGCCTGGAAATATAGGGGGTTGGAGCCTCCTTCCAATTGCAGCTGGAAAACAAAGGAAGTTGGTGCTTCCAATGAATGTAATTCTTAAATACATATAAGAAAAATCATCACATGGTTTTCTCCCGCATTGGGTTTCCACGTAAAAATATTGGTGTACTTTGTATGTGTATGATTGTTCATTGTTCATGGAATATTTATTCTGCACTTGTTGAATGATATTGGTAAAATGATCATAAATATAAACATCACTTATATATTGTGGTTAAAAAGGATTAAACTTCTCTATTACTGATTCACCCCCCACCCCCTCAATAATCCAACAATTGGAATCAAAGCAAGTTTCTTCGGAAATCAATTTAACCAATAGAAGGTAGATCATGGAGAGAAACAATATGTATAAAAATGGAATACCACAATTTGATGGACAAAACTATGCATTATGAAGTAGAGGGATGAAAACATATGTACAAGCACAGGGATTTGAGGTTTGGAAATCATTTGTAGATGGATATAAATAATCTATCATTCCTCCAACAAATGAAAATGGAAGGAAACTCAGTCTAAATAATTCGAAAGCCAAAAATGTTATCCTGGATGGTTTGGTTGATTCAGTATATGTCAAAGTTGTGCATTGCAGCTCTGCAAAGGATATTTGGGACAAACTTCAAAATTTTTATGAAGGAGACGCAAAAGTCAATGAAACAAAGATTCAAACTTACAGAGGTCAATTTTAACAGTTGAAGATTAAGGAAGATGAAAATATTACAACTTACTTCTTACGAGTTGATGAAATAGTGAATGCAATTAGAGAATTGGAAGAAGAAGATGATGAATCCATAATTTTTCAAAAAGTGCTAAGATCTCTTCCAATGAGATTTAATCCTAAGATATCAGCACTAGAAGAAAGAATCGATCTGGATTTGATAAGTATGGATGAGCTACATGGAATATTCATAGCCTATGAAATGAGAACTGAACAGGAGAATCCAGTTACAAAAGAAGCAGCATTCAAAGCATCCAAGAAGTCAGAGCAAAAGGGAAATCAAAAGGAAAAGTTAGATAGCAACAACAGTGACATCTCAGAAGACGATGAAGAAGTAGCCAACTTTGTTAGAAGACTGAAAAAGGGAACCGACAAATATAGAGGCAAGATTCCATTGATTTGTTTTAATTGTGATGGTATTGGTCATTTTGATAAAAAAAAATGTCCCCATAATAAAAAGAAAAGAAATGAAGAAGATGATTGAAACAGAAAACAAACATACAAAGGAAAAAGAACCAAAAATAAAATTTTCAAGAAAAGATTTTGCACCAAAGAAGACAACACCACATCAGATGAAGATGAAGTCAGTGAAAGTGAGATTGAAAGGGTTCTATTCATGGCAGTAGAAGATTTTGATGAAGAAGGCACCGAAGAAGAATATGAAGAGACAAAATTTGAATACAAAGAAGAATTGTTGAGTGCCATAGAAGTTATAAAAAGGGAAAAGACGAAAAACAAGTCACTATAGGCAAAACTAAAAAGAAAAGAGGAAACTCAAAATTCCAACTCCAAATAACTATAGTAGATGACCACTAAATTAAAAATCCAAGTTGAAGAAGACAAAATAATTGAAGAAGAACTCAAAGAACGGTTGGAAGAAAAAGACAGGATCATTGGCGGCTTGGAAGTAGAGATTGTCACATTGAGAAAATACCTTCAAAAGAAAAACATGCAGAATAGCTATAAATTTTTGGATAACATTATCAACAGTCAAAGGCCACATCATGACAAGTCTAGGATGGGATACAATCAGACAAAAAAAGGCTCAAGCTACAAAACTACAGATCAAGAAACAAAATCAAGAAGCTACACAGAGATAGTTAGAGGATCTCCTGAGAAGGAAGAGGACAAGAGGTTATATCACAGAGATGTTCCACCACCCAGAAGATTCAGATTCCAAAATCAACAACAGTCAGAACGAAAAAGGTCTCAAGAAGGAGAAGGATTCAAATGAGTAACTCCTTTCAAAAGATCTTCAACTCCTAGGTATCAAAATATCTTCTTTGGTTTATGTTATTCATGTAACAATTTTGGACATAAGGCTATAAATTGTAGAGAAAATAGTAGAAACATAAACAACTATGAAAGTCATGCACAAAATGGTTATCCAAGAAGGCCTAGTGAAACACAAAGAAGAAGATCAAACATGTTTGAATCCTTGAGCACTGAAGTGGAATGATACAAGTGTAACAACTTTGGGCACATAGCCAAATATTGTAGAATGATAGTCCCTCCAAGAGAATCACAACAGAATAACAACAGTCAGAGACAAGAACCTCAAAAAATATGGATAAGAAAGAAGAACCAGTACAACAATGAAGAATGCACACTTGCTCTACAAGCTCAACACAAGAAACGTGGTTGGTATGTTGACAATGGTTGTTCAAAGCACATGATAGATGATAAGGACATGTTTATATCTTTGAAAAGGAAAATATATGGGTCAATCTCTTCTGGAAACGACAACTCATCCAGAATCATTGGAAGAGGCACAGTCAAAATTGGAAGTAAGGATGCCAAGGCAGAAAATGTTCTACTAGTAGAAGATATGAAACACAATCTTCTTAGTGTAAGTCAAATGTGTGACCAATGTCACAAAATTGTGTTTGATTCACAGAAATGTGAGACAATAAAAGTAGATTTAGGTAGAGTGGTGGCGACAACTATGAGAACTTCAAGCAACATATATGTACTAAGTGAAATTGGTAAAGAAAAGTGTTGTTTAGGAAAGGAAGATGAAGTTTGGTTATGGAAGAGACGAATGAGTCACATAAATTTTGATAATCTTGTCAATGTCAGCAGAAAGGAAGTAGTCATAGAAATTCCCTAGATCGTGAAGCCAACGAGCACATTATGCAAGTATTGTCAACAAGGAAAGCAAACAAAGACCAAGTTCAAAACAAAGGAGTACTCCACAACAATACTACTGGAAATTGTGCATATTGATCTAGTTGGACCATCTAGAACAAAGGGTTTGAAAGGTGAGCAGTATTTTATGCTATTAGTTGATGATTTTACAAGAATGATTGTATTTTGTTTTCTCATGAAGAATTCAAAGGAATTTGAGAACTTCAAAGTGTACAAGGAGATGGTTGAAAATGAAACAGATTCAAAAATTAAATGCTTAAGATCGAACAATGGAGGAGAGTTTACTTCAAAAAAATTCATGGAATTATGCAATAAGCATGGGATAAAGAGGAAATTATTTGTTTCCATGAAGCCACAACAAAATGGAGTCATCAAAAGAAAGAATGGGACAAAACAGAAAATGGATCGAACTATGTTAATGGATTCCAAGTTGATAGTCGTCTTTTGGGCACAGGTAGTTCATACAACCATTCACATTCAAAACAAAGGAATTCTCATAAACAATGGTGATAAAAATATGTATGAGCTATGGAAAGGAAGACCGGTGAATGTGAAGAATTTCAGAGTGTTTGGAAGAAAATGCTACATTAAAAGAGAAGATGGAAGAATGGGAAAGTTAAATTCTCATTTTGACAAGGGTGTACTTATTGGGTACTCAAGCACAAGGAAAACATACAAATGCTTCAATCTAAGGATCAAAAAAATTGTGGAAAGCATCAATGTGAATTTTTATGATACAAGTGGACGTAGAATAAAGGAAGAAGAAAATGATTCAATAGAACAGGTTCACGAAGAAGAAGTAGTGAAAGAGGAAGATGAAGAAGAGTAGTTAGAAGTAGAATACCAAGAACAACAAGATCTTCAAATACCTCCAAAGACACCTAGAAAACGAATACAGAAAAATAATCCATCAGATTAGATTATTTGGAACAAAGATGCAGGAGTTGAAACTAGAAGAAGAATTCGCTCACCAAAACAAATGCACCTAGCACTACTATCTGCAATTGAGCCAAGTAATTTTGAATAAGCCAACAGGGATGAATTTTGGATCGAAGCAATGAATGAAGAGTTAGATCATATATAGAATAATGACACTTGGGAATTGGTTCCAAGTCCAAGGAACAAGAATGTGATCAACACAAAGTGGGTCTTCAGAAACAAATTGAATGAATATGGACAAGTTTCCAAGAAAAAAGTTAGATTGGTATGAAAAGGATACTCTCAGGTTGAAGGTATAGACTTTGAAGAGACGTTCACTCTATTTTAAATAATGGAAGAAATCATATTGATCCTCACTTATGCATGCTCCAAGAATATTAAAGTGTATTAGATGGACGTGAAATCAACCTTCCTAAATGGGGATCTAGAAGAAGAAGTCTACATTGAGCAACCAAAAGGATTTCAGTTGTCTTAGAATGAAAACTATGTTTGCAGGTTGAAGAATTCCTTGTATGGTCTCAAACAGGCTCCCAGAGCATGATATTCCAGACTGGATAGATACTTATAGCAGCAAGGGTTCAAGAAATGAAATGTAAACATCAACCTCTACATCAAGGTAAATCAAGATAGTATTTTGTTAATTGAGGTTTATGTTGATGATATTATCTTTGGAAGTGATGATGACAGGATGACCCGAAGATTTTCAAAGGATATGAAGAATGAATTTGAAATGTCATTACTTGGAGAATTTTCCTTCTTTTTGGGTATTCAAATATGTCAAAGCAACCAAGGCATTTTTATTTATCAAACCAAGTATATCAGAGAAATGCTAAAGTGGTTCAGAATGGAAGATTGAAAACCAGTTAATACTCCTATGCAAACCAATTGTAAGTTAATTAAAGATGATGATTCAAAGTCTACAGATCAGAGGTAGTACAGGTCAATGATTGGCAACTTATTTTAGGTGACATCATCCAGACCATATATAATGCAGGCAATTGGACAGGTGGCATGATTTCAAGAAGCACCAAAGGAATCGCATGTTCTAGCAGTAAAGAGGATATTTAGATATTTTAAGGGTAGAAAAGAGTTTGGATTATGGTATCCAAAAGGAAAGATGTTACATATCAAAATTCCTCACTTCGACAACATCGTAAGTGTCACACTTTCATTGTTGCAAGTGTCGTAAGTGTCGCAAGTACTCCACTTTTATTGTTGCAAGTGTCGTAAGTGTCGCAAGTATTGTACTTTTATTGTCGCAAGTGTCGTAAGTGTCACATTCCCTTTTCCTAAGTGTTGAATCTTGAACGACACCATGAAAACACTTTCTACAACCCATAAAACATGTTAGAAGAAGAAGCCCCATCATTTGATAGTCAAAACATGTATTTTTACTAGGGAATTACTCATCTTGGTGAATTTTCTGAATATCAACGCTCCCTTACTCATACATAGGGAGCGTTGTCAATTATTTTCCATCTTAGAGGGGGCGTTGTAGCGCTCTGTTGTCCCCTTTAAAGGAGCACTGGGTTGGTTGAGGGAATCTTGGAGGAAATCCCACTTTACTCTAAAGACAGTTATGGATGGATTGGGTTAGTTTTGCTCGAATCTGACTCCAGGGATGCATCTAAGGAAGATATCACAATTATTGGAGCCATATCCTCAAACATTTCCAAATATACTCAAGGTGGTTGAGCCTATAAATCGAGGAATTTCCATGGTGAAAAGGAGGAGAAATCAGCAAAGCATTTTTATTTTGATTGTGGATCTTTTCGGCAAGGGTTGGACGAGGAGGACTTGGAGAGGTTGTTGCAACATCTTCTAAAGATTGTAAGTTTCCTTTTGAGTTTTCATTAATATACTTGGCCTATTTCCTTCAAGTGTGTGTTTACATTGCTTGTCTATGGTTGTCTTAATCTACACAGATAAATTGATTTTGTCTAATCCATTAGAGTAGGAGATAGTCATTTGTTTCTTTTCTACCCATATCCAGGTATTGATTGGAGCTCATGGATTGGAGAAACTTTGATCCAGGTGGATATTGGTGGCCACCCACCTATTCCAACTGGCTCCTCTTTTCCATTTTTGTTCATCACGTTCTTATATACTCCCTTGTAATTGTGGGTTCTACACTTTTGGGGTTGTCTGAATACCCACACATCCTCCAGGTGGATACTAGTGTTACACATTATTTTTGTCACCCATATGACCATTAATGATGTAAACCTATCATTTGTCTTTAGAAGGATCAGTGGCCTGAATTCCTGAGGAAAGAAGGGAGAAGAACTTTGCCTAAGAGATGAAGTCATATTTTCCTTTGTAAAAACCCTAGTAAGGGGGATCGTTGCACCTTGTCCAGTTCTAAGGGTGCAACGATCCCGGATCGTTGCATTCTATATTAAACCTAGCCTGTGACAACGTCACACTCTGCTTAGTTCTAGGGGTGCGAAGATTTTCATACGTGAGAAAAATAAGCATCTTCTCGATTCTATGGTGAGGTGGCCTCTGATTGGTTTGGATCTTACGTGATTTTATGATTTAGTGAGATCATCCTAACTTCCTCACCTTATCCTCTTTTGCTTATAAAAGGAGAGGATCTCTCATGGAGAAAGTTAGCTTGGGCTTGGTAGCTTGGAGTTTTTGGAGCTTATATGTTGGCTTTGAGCTTTGCTTTGTCAAGATAGATTTTTTTTCTCAGAATCCGTGGAGAAGAAGTGTGTGGGAAGCAAGGAACTGTTGGAAGGAACTTAACAACATCATGGCAACTGGTTGTATCTTTCTTCGACATTCTTTAATACAGTGATATGTTCTTTCTCATTAAATTGGTCTTATTTTATTGTATGACTCATTGATCACATGCATAGGTTCTTGTTGAGTATATTGTACTGCTTTCACTTTGGTTGGCTTGTGTTCCCTTGCAGGTTCAATTTCATTGGAGCATTGGAATGGAGCTAGGATGGAAATGGCAAGAGGAAGTGACATTTAAACGATATGTTGTCTATCTCTTGTTAACTAGTAAACTCAATAGTTAGAGCCTAGGGAAAGTTTTATATTATGTCTTGTTTTGTTCTAGTTTCGGGGTGAAACTAGGGAGATCAGTTTGTGTCTGCACTTACCGATTAGTCCGATAACAAAATTGGCGACCATGCTGGGGAACAAAATACTTTCCTAGTTTGTCTTTCTTTCTTTCTTTGATTGCCCAGGTTCTATTTTCTGAGTCACTGGGAGATCCATCTTGACTCTCTGACTGTTAAAATTCACTGGAAAAACTTTCATGCTTTTTTTTTCATTTTTTCCTTTGATCGTCGCACCCTGCTTTGAGGGACAGTGCGACGATTGGGGATCGACGCACTTTAACTTACAGATACAGTGTGACATCATCGCACTATGTTTTTTTATACCCTACGATGATCTAGGATCGTCACACTGTGTTCATCTTACAACCTGCGACGATTTGGAAATTTTTTAGCTTTTAGTGGTTTTTCTTGCCCAGATCTTAGATATGGTTTTGGGGTGAATTTTTGGGTTTGATTATGATATGTTTATAGTCTGCTTGATAGTTTTTTAGTCTGATTTTAGCCTTCTTTGCTTTGTTTTAGCTTGTGTGCTTTTGAAACATTTGATCTCTTTCTTTGAGTGTCTTTCAGTTACCAAGCACTATTTTTTCTTTATAATTGTTTGGTGAAAGAACTTATTTTTATTTTATTGAATAGTTCGTGTTAAAAGAGAAAATTGGTTTGGGTTGCTTTATTTTATAGATATTTTCTATTGCTTTTAGCTATCTTTGAAACAAAAATTTTAATTTCTTTCTTTACATTAGATTGGGGGCATCTTTGCATTTGAAGTAGCGAAATTGCGTGATTTTTTGGGGGGGAAAGAATCGTGTATTGGTGCACACTCTCTTTAGCTCATTTCTTAAAATTTATTGATATTGATGAGTTTAATAAAATTTTGGGACATTGTGCATCTAGGAATGATAAACATTTTCTCCTTATTGTAATATAGCTTTCATCGAAGTGAAATATTTGCATTCTCATTTCTTTGCATTTTTAGAGTCGGTCAAAACATCATTTAGTCCACACCATTTTCCTCTTGAATAAATAACAGCCTTAAAAATAAAGCACTTATAAAAATTTATTAGACATTTTTATATTTTCTGGTAGCAAACCTACATTAGATTAGTTGTAGGGCTTTGGAATAGGTGTGAAAGATAACTTTCCAAAGCTGCAAACAAACATAGAATCTTGAGTTAGGGAGCATTCAAATCCACTTGCTACATTTTGTCCTGGGAAGCCAATCTAACACAAGGGTCAATCATGAGGTCACATAAGGACTGGTAGAGTTACTCACCCTGCTTTGTCGGTCTTAGTGTAGAGATTTCATGTATTATTGGGGGTCACTTGAGAAGAAAATATTGTGGGGACCTTCTCGAGTTGATTTCGAGCTAGATACCCTGCCTTTGTGCGTGGATCGGATTGTTGAATGTTTCCCCAGGTATCATTGTCATAATTGGTAACCTTAGTAGCCTATATCCTTAGGGTATTTACACGAGGTGACTGTGGAGGGGAAAGTCTTCACGGTACCTGGAATCGACGTTGGCCAAACTCACTCGAGCTCCTTGGAGGGTATACCCACAATTATGTGTGGGAGCTTGCACCAGGGTGTAAGTCCATTAAGAAGGTCGTCAACGTAACTTTTCCACCCGCTCTATCTCATCCCCTTCTTGCATTGTTCTCGTGACGTTGGATTTCATCACTAACTAGTGTGTTCATTGTAAGAAGGTTTTGTTTGCTTGTTTGCTTCCTAGATTTTTAGCGTGTGTTGTCTATTTTCCCTAACATAATCTAGTTTGGATCTTCATTTAATGGCGTTAGTTCCCAGCACAACCAATGAAGGAACCCCTTTTCCAGGGGAACCTTTTGTTTTTCCTTCTTATGGAAACGTTGGTCCTCCTTACATCGCTACTTTGAGCCTTCCATGTCTCACAATTGGATTGTCGGTATGGTTGTTTTCCACTCTGGTAATCCCGAATGCAGTCAGTGCTTCGGTTGTAAGCACTTCCCCCCAAGAACATCAACCTCATGTTAATCCTTCACTTTCTTCACCAGTAAGATCTTTTTCTTCGTCTTCACTTGCAAGGTATTCTTCTGTTTCATCCTCTTCGTCGAGTGAAAGCTTGAAGCTAGTAAACAGGTGGATAAGAAGAAGAAGAAAAGGAAGAATAAGAATAATAAAAATAAACAAGGGTACAAACTTCCAACCACTGCTAAACATGTTGGAAAACCATCAGTTATTGATAATCATGTCGGGAGTGTTGATGATGCCAAGATCACCCAAACAACACGTTAGCCCAAGTATCCTTGCAGGATTTGTAAGGGTAGCCATATTCTTAAGGATTGACCTGGTCTATACAAGGTTATAGAAGCATGGTCTACACACCCTCGCCAGCCCATGTTATCGGCCTCTGAACAACATGCTAATGACCTCCCGTCAACTAGTCAAGATACAGTTGGGAAGAAGAAAAGTAGAGTCAAGTTCCCATGTATGTTATGTGGAGGGAGTCATCAAACTCACCTTTTCCCTCGTATGGATGAAGCCTCGAAATTACTAGAAGGCATGATTGTTTCCCAACCTCAAATTCCAGCTTCTTATCACAAGCTTACTCTTGACCCACCTATAGTTGATGGGATGATCAATCTGGTCCCTTTGTTGGTCAGTCTGGTTGATCATGTGGTCAATCTGGTCACGTCCTTATTTGAACCAGTTGACAAAGTGGTCAATCCTATTTCATCCTTGGTCGATCCCACTCTCCCCTTAGAGAGTGAAACCAAAGCAGTCGATCCGTTTCCACCCATCAACCCCATTCTCCCCTGGGAGAATGCAACTCAAGTGATCGATCTGATCTCTTCATCGGTCGATCCTACCCTCTCACTAGAGAGTAAATACAATGATTATCATGTTTTTTTTGTTGATACAGGTACTATAGTGCTGGGGGGAATTCCTCCTTTTCCCGTGGAACACCCTCCAAGTAATGAGGCCATCCTTTTTGATTGGGGTGCGCTAACTGGACCTCGTCTTCCCTCTCACTTTCATTTCCATATTACAGTACAGGTTTTTGGTTAGGACATTCCTTAGATGTTGATAGATGAAGGTGTGTATGTTAGTATTTTGTCCTCTATTGCTTGGCAAGCTTTGGGTTGTCCTCAGCTTGTGCCAGTTATGTAGAATTTGTTAGCTTTTAATAAGAGAACCAGTCAACCTTTAGGGAACCTTCCCCAGTTTCCTATAACTTTGGGAGGGAAAACTGTCTTTATTGATTTCATGGTAGTCCACGACCCCTTGGATTTCGCTTTGCTCCTTGGGCAAGATTATGTCTATGCCATGAAATCTATTGCGTCCAATCTTTTCCATGTGATATCTTTCCCTCACGATGGAAAATTGTGACTATTGATCAACTTTCATTTGTTGGCCATGACTTCCCTGAATGGTTCTTATATGCAGACGGTATCGCCTCCACCACAGTTCAATTATGTGGTGTTGTCTCCCATGACTTCAGCTTTTGATGACTTAGATCCGGTATTTGACATGGCGATCTCTTCGATAGGGATTTTAGAGCATGATCCCCTTACCCTTGTCGCAACCCTCTACATTTTTTCTTTACAGAGTGTATTTCTTTCGTCCAGTGAAGATCTCTTGGAATCCATGACCGATTTTGTCCCTTGACATGGTGTCCTTCTAGAGCATTTTCCTCTTGGAAGTCCTGATCAAGAAGAGAGTCTTTGAGCATGGTTTTTTTATTTCAAGATCATTAAAAAATGAAACCAAAGTTGAGCATGGTTTTCTGATTTCTAGCTCATTAAAAAATGAAACCAGCGTTGAGCATGGTTTTCTAATTTCAAGCTCATTAAAAAATGAAACCAGCATTGAGCATGGTTTTCTGATTTCAAGCTCATTAAAAAATGAAACCAACATTGAGCATGGTTTTCTGATTTCAAGCTCATTAAAAAATGAAACCAGTCGTAAGGATAGTTTTGCGTCTCTGTGGAAACCTCGTTAAAAAATGAAACAGAGGTCATGAGGATAGGTTTTTCTTCTTTGTGGCAACCTCGTTAAAAAATGAAACTAAGGTTATGAGCATAGTTCATTTTCCTATGTCAAGCTCGTTAAAAAATGAAACAGAGATCTAGGGATTGAACCTAGATTCTCGAGCATAGTTTTTCTTCTCTGTGGAAAGCTCGTTAAAAAATGAAATAGATTTTCCCCCCTCTTCGATTGAGTCAAGTAATTCATTACTTATAGTATTTGAAGCTTCATTTCATCTACATGTGTCGTTGGATGAGACAAATCTTGGGGGAAATGCTTCTAGCCTCTGGACTTCATGCTGAAGTTGAGCTGCTAGCTTCTTAAGCTGGGGGCTAAGTACCAACCATCCCTGGATAATGCATTGGGAATTTACAAGCATAGTTTTCTCTGGTTCAATCTTGTGTAAAAATGAAGCCACCTACCTCAAGCATAGTTTCCTCTGGTTCACACTTGTGTAAAAATGAAACCAGGTCCAAGCATAGTTTCCTCTAGTTCACGCTTGTGTAAAAATGAAACCAGGTCCAAGCATATTTTTTTTTTGTTTTAAGCTTGCGTAAAAATGAAAACAATCTTGAGCTTAGTCTTTGTTCTTTCTCATGCTCGTAAGTCGATGAGAATGTAACTGAGTATACTTTTATCACTTTTTCATACTCGTAAAGGTTATATGAAAAAGGAACCCTCTGGAATCCTCTTTAAGCTCTTTTCATACTCTCTAAACATGAAAAGATTGTCGAGCAATCTTGTTCTTATCATGCTCATTAAAGTATTTGAAGAAAACATTTGTTGAGCGGTATATTATCTCTTTTTTGGTCTCACTGGACTATTTTATGAAAAAAGAACATTTTGGAGTTTTCTTTAAGTGTTTTTTAGACTCTCTAAATATGAAAAACCATTGAGTTTTCTTTTTTTGGACTCATTAAACAAACATCGAAAGGCCCATATGGGACCGAACCACTCCTTCCTAGGGTTCGTTAAACATACTTTGAAGGACTCATCCAAAGGATGAGCTTACAGTTCAAGCATATGTTATCCTCCTCAATCTTGTGTAAAAATAAAGAGGTACTCGCCAGAAATGGTGGGGGGGGGGGGGAATTGGGAAGGAAATGTTTCTAAACCTGTATTCTATGGAAAAGTCACTTTTGAACATGACACCCTTTCACTCGTTTTATGTCTAGGTTGGAAAAACCGCTTGTCTCTTGATCATGCTCCTTTATAAGATTACAAATTGGTCTGTGATCTCTGTTGTTGAGTCAGTGTTTCCAAGACAATTGGCGTGTCATTGATATGTTCAAAGATAAGTTCTACCCGGAAATCCTTCTATTCCATCGACCATTTCTGTAGTCATTAAGCCTTCTATTGCATCGGACATCCCTGAGTTAGTCCTGAATCATTTGTTACTCTTATATACCTCAAATATTTTTACTCGTTTCATGTCATTGATGGGGGATACATTAAGGCTCTCCTGTGACAAGTCTTTTCCTGTCAACTTCAAATCATTATCCAGGAATTAGACTTAGAAACTAATTGGTACCTTCGAACTTGCATGCCTCAATGGCAGGTTTCCTCTCTTTCGACAGTGGGTTTTATTTACTAACCCCTGATCGGGAGATTCCACCGAGTGTTCGAATTCAACTCATTAATTCACATTCGTTGGATTGTACTCGAGTACCTTGGGATTCATTGACATTAATGGTGATTTCCCTCTCACTTGTTAACGGTATACACTAATGACGAGTAATCAAGTGGTTTCTACCATGCTCGACTTCAGTACATGTATTCGCATGGTTAGATTCGTACTATAGAGTGGTGGAGATGAATACCCTGAATCTTTTCTGACAGATTCTGTATATTCATATTGTATTGTTGCATAGATCCACAGTGTATGTCTCATCTCTATGTTCAAATTTGAGTCTTTAACACATAGATCCACAATGTATTTTTGGTGGCTATGTTTAGATTTGAGTCATAATGGCATGGATCCACAATGTGTGTTTGGTGGCCATGACCTGTCTTACTTGACATGGATCTTTGCATGTCATCATTTATGCTTTGATTCATTTGTATTATGAGTATGGGAATTCCTACCTCGGTGATGATATATTATTGTATTATATTTCCTTGTTTGTTGGCAAGTTTCTGACCGACGTGTTCCTTGTTCCCTACACACACTCGACAAAGTATTTTATCTATCACTCTGTTCTAACTTCATACTTTGGGGAGCTCTCTGTTACACATTATTTTCGTCACCCATATGACCGTTAATGATGTAAATATATCCTTTGTCTTTAGAAGGATCAATGGCCTGAATTCCTGAGGAAACAAGGGATAAGAACTTTGCCTGAGAGATGAAATCATATTTTCCTTTGTAAAAACCCTATTAAGGAGGATCGTCGCACCATGTCCAGTTCTAGGGGTGTGACAATCCTGGATTGTCACATGCTATACTAAACCTAGCCTATGATGCCGTTGCACTCTTCTCAGTTCTAGGGGTGCGGCGATTTTCGTACGTGGGAAAAACGAACATCTTCTCGATGCTTCTAGAAGGAGAAGATTCTATGGTGAGGTGGCCTCCGATTGGTTTGGATCTTACTCACTTTTCTGATTTAGTGGTATCATCCTAACCTCCACACCTTATCCTCTCCATATTATAAAAGGAGAGGAGCTCTCATGGAGAAAGTTAGCTTGGGCTTGGTAGCTTAGAGTTTTTGGAGCTTGTATGTTAGCTTTGAGCTTTGCTTTGTCAAGATAGATTGTTGATCTCAGAATCCATGGGGAAGAAGTGTGTGGGAAGCAAGGAATTGTTGGAAGGAACCTGGAAACATCAAGGCATATAGTTTTATCTTTCTTCCACATTATTTAATACAGTGATATGTTTCTTTCCCATAAAATTGGTCTTATTTTATTGTATGACTCCTTGATCACATGCATAGGTTCTTGTTGAGTATATTGTATTGTTTTCACTTTGGTTGGCTTGTGTTCCCTTGCAGGTTCAATTTAATTGGAGAATTGGAATAGATATAGGATGGCAATGGCAAGAGGAAGCGACATTTAAACGATATGTTGTCTATCTCTTGTTAACTAGTAAACTCAATAGTTAGGGCCTAGGGAAATTTTTATATTCTGTCTTGTTTTGTTCTAGTTTTGGGGTGAAACTAGGGAGATTTTTTTGTGTCTGCACTTACCGATTATTCCAATAACAACCGGTGGCCTCTCACCTAATCCAACTAGCTTATTTTGTATGTTTTCATGTCAGGACATCTTGTTGTACTTCCAGGTCCGTTTTGGGGCCCTAAACATTATTTTTTTATTGCCATACTTAAACTGTAGACAGATTTAGATTTTGATAGAGAAATGTGTATTTCTCTGAAATACCTTTCCAATGGGCTATAACGTGCCTAAAACGGAGGTCGTATGCAAAAGTTACAACCCTGGGAAGTTGAGGTACCAACTTACACCAACTTACCCATAGGGGCCCACGTGACTTTTGGTGTTTCACCTTCTAGGGTTAGGTTTTTGGATATCTGTGGTTTTGGAATTTATGAGTAATATCAAAAGGGACTTTGGAGAATCATTGGAATCCATTCTACTCAACGGATGCACGTAGTAGCCACATCTCTTCTCAGATATAGCTACCACCATTCGAGCAAATGTTTTCAGTTCTGCAGTTTTATAGTTTCAACCTATTTCATTATTCAATAGAAGATATTATTCCCTGGATATTTGTGTTATTCTTCATATCTTTGTGTTTATTCTATTCAGTCTGTTAATCAGTTCATTCTTCTCCTAAATCCAAATCAGTGGTATTAGAGCGGTCTGCTCTTCATTTATTTTTCTTCATGCATGTCCCCGACAAGATATTGGTAAAAGAAGTTGGGACTCGAACCAATATTCAAGCTATTGCAAGATCAGTCATCCTGAGCTCAACAACAACCCATGGGGGACAAAAAGAAAGATGATGGAGCAGGAGATCCTATTAAAATGTTTCTCAAGGATGCCCTCACATGACAAAGGAATGAAATGATGGACAACTTCACACAGATCCTTCGACGACTTCCCACAGGAGAAGCATCTTCATCAAGCGACCATGCAACCCCCTTCAAGGTACAGGTAAATTTTGATATTCCATTATTTGAAGTATTGATAGATGAAAATGTTGTAGATAAATGGTTGAAATTTCTCGAAGGGTATTTTTTGGTCCACAATTTTTCCGATAGGGAAAATATCACTTTTTCACTCCTCAAGGTCGTTCCCCATGTTAAAGATTGGTGGGATACTTACTCTAAGAAAAGGGCAGTAGAGGAATATGCAATGTTTGTGGTGGCCCCTACATGGCATTCCTTCCAGGATGCCATCAAAGAACAGTACTACCATGTTGGAAGCTATGAGGACCAATACACCAGATGGACCACTCTACATCAAGAAAGGGACCAGACAGTACCATATTTCACCAATATTTTCCATACCCTGCGCACCAAATTGGGTATCAAAGTCTGAGCGTCATCTAGTGCTCAAATATTGTGGTTATTTGCATAGATACATTAAAATAGAAATGGATTTTCTAGACATCCCCTCATTGGGCACGACTTATAGATACGCGGTCAAGATCGAGCAGAAATTTAAGCAGAAAAGGTGACAGTTTGGATCTGCAAACCCCTCACAATCGAAGCAGGGAAAAGGCATCCTCGATTCACACGGCGAGGGAACAAGTCGATAGGGTGTCCCTCTGGAGAATCAGTCCAAGCCACAACACAAGAAGGGCAATGAGAAGACGAAGAAGGACACGAGAAAATGGTGTAAGTACCATAAAATCCCTTGGCACAACACTGAAGAATGATGCTCCAAGAAGTCACTCATGGTCGAACTGAATGCTTCGAGTCAAAGGGAGATTTTGATTCTGAATCAAATACTTAAGGAGGGAAGCAGATTATCGATGTTGAACCCAGCTCCACTGTCGCTACCACCAAAGTTCGAACAAGTGAACCAGAAGAACCAGAGGAAGGAGAACGCATCTTTCACTCGTAGATGTGGGTAAGGGGGGCTCTGCTTCATTTCATTGTCAATAGTAGGAGTCATAAGAACCTAATTTCAGTAGAGGTCGTCAAGAGGTTGGACCTGCCAACAACACCACACTCGCAGCCTTACACCATCGGCTGGATTCACCAAGGAAGAGATCTCAGTGTCATCCAATAGTGTCGTCTTCCCTATGGCATCAAGCCTTTAAAAGATGAGGTACTGTGTGATATTGTTGCCCTTGAAGTTTGTGATGTTATTTTAGGACAAACATATTTGTGGAAGCATCATGTTGTGTATGATTCTATACCCCGCAGTGTTATTATTACTTTGGGTAGACAATTTTACAGGATGCCAGAGGTAGTGTTGCATATTGCTATTTATTTAATCTTTGCTAAGCAATGCAGTAAGGTCATCTCATAGACTGGGAAATTCGTCTTCTTTGTGATCCATGCTCATAGTAAGCAGAAGGTCACTGCCACATTTGTGGCCTCTACACAGAGCCTCTCTTTGTAGTAGAAGCAAGTGGACGAGCTCGTGGAAAAATACAGATACATCTTCCCCTCACCTACAGGGGTACTGACACGCTGCCAAGTCAAGCATTCAATTTATCTGAGCCCCGGCGCACCTCTACCTAATGGACCAGTCTATCTTCGCTCGATGATGGAAAATGACAAAATCGGGAGAAATATCCAAGAGTTCTTCAAAAGGGGCACATAAGACCCATCTCCTCCCTTGCAGAAGCCCGATTTTACTGGTGCAGAAGAAGGATGGGACATGGTGACTCTGCATTTATTACAGAGCCTTAAACAAAATCACAGTCATGAACTGGTACCCCTCTCCCAGGATTGATGACCTTATTGACCAACTCAAGGGGGAAAAGTTCTTCAGCGAGATTGACCTAAAGTTTGGCTACCACCAGGTTCCCATCGAACCAACTGATGTATGGAAGACAACCTTTAAATCTAAATAATGTCTCTTCGAATGGCTAGTCATGCCCTTTGGCTTAACAAATGCACCAACCACTTTCATGAGGTTGATGGATGATGTATTGAGACCCTTCACCAACTCCTTTGTGGTGGTATATTTGGATGAAATCCTCATCTTCAGTAGAACATGGGAGGAGAACATGCGGCATATTCAGCAAGTTTTGAGCACTCTACGGCAGCACAAGCTATATGCTAACTTGGAAAAATGCTCTTTTGGCATGAACAGGATCCAATACTTGGGCTACATTGTTGATGAAAATGGGTTACATGTTGATCCAGCTAAGATCTAAGTCATCCGTGACTGGCCAGCCCCAACCACACTGACCGAGCTTTAGAGATTCTTGGGCTAGCCAACTTCTACCAACGGTTCGTGTTGGGATTCTACCATATTGCATGGGCCCTCAACCAGGTGACCAAGGGTGGTGGTAGGTCCAAGTTCATGTGGGGGAAGGAGCAGCAACGAGCATTCGATGATCTGAAGCATCGCTTGTGCTCATCTCCAGTACTCTCCTTGCCTGATCTACAGCAACCGTTCGATATTGAGATTGATGCATCTAACTGTGTTGTGGGTGCAGTTCTCACTCAGCACGGGCATCCGATGGCATACCATAGTGAGACACTCTTCGATATTGTCTGGAAATACCCCACCTATGAAAAGGAAATGTATCCCATTGTACAAGCATGTTGTCAATGGAGACATTACACTCTAGGAAAAGAGACAATCATAAAAACTGATCACAAGCCTCTGCAGTTCATACAGACACAGGGGAAATTGCAGAATGAATTCCATCAAAAGTGGTCCACCTACCTGCAACAGTTCCATATCAACATCAATTATAAGACATGTATCTCAAATCGTGTCATTGACTGCCTCAGTAGACCTCCTGTGGCTACACTCACCACTGTGCTCCATTTCTATGGACATGAAGCATCTGAGTGGCCCCAACTTTATCAGCAAGATTCGAACTTCACCACCACCTATCAGCTCTTGGGTACATGCACAATTGTCACCAATTTTCACATTCAGGATGAAATCTTATGCCACCTGGGCCATCTCTGTATTCCTACAAGTGAGCGTGCAAATCTAATTTGGGAAGCCCACTATAGTGGAGTGACAGGACATTTTGGCATGGAGAAAATTGTGGTTGTTCTTCAGAAACATTTTTATTGGCCAAAACTTCGACAGGACATCAACAAGTATATCATATCTTTCACTGTCTGTGCCATTTCCAAGTCAGCCATCAAGAAGCAAGGCTTATACATGCCTCTTCCTATTCCCGAGAAGCCTTGGGAATCCTTCTCAATGGACTACATGTCTGGCTTGTCGTCCACCAAGCAAGGAAATGACTATGTATGTGTGGTCGTTGAGTTTTTGCAATACACTGTAATGGTTGATGTGCCAGAAAAGTATAAATATCGATACCTAGGTCTTTTAGAGGGGATGAGGAAGGGCGAGAGGCAGATATAGAGGGTCTTGAGGAGGAGTCATTTTTTGATAGCTAGTTGTAATATTTTTCTATATGAACTAATTTTGTAATTTGTTGAGCTAAAGAGGAGTAAGGAGGGTAGATATTGAGGGTTAGATCACAGGCTGAGGAGCTTGCTGCGATCTAGTCTGCCTCATAATAGATCTCGACCCGACTGAGAGGATTTGTAAAGAGCGCAGCACTGTAGTTTTGGAACTGCTATAATAAAAGAGCTTAAGAGCTAGATCTTTGTGGACGTAGCCCAAGAGGGGGTGAACCACGCTAAAACACATGTTATGTGATTGAATGCATGTGTTTCATTACTGTCTCTAAGTATCTATTAGTATGTTGAATGAATGAGTTGGTTATATTCCATGAATAATCGTGGATGATAGTTTAGTTATTTAGTAAGTTAAATAGAACTCGCAGTGCACACTTCTCAGATATCCACTCAATCCTGGACTACAAACACTTGAGTATTGCAGTCACCCATTAAGACTATCTCAAGTGAGACTATGCAGTGCACTCTGTGCACTGCATTGCTTTCTGGTTTACTAGGAGGGTCGATAGTTTTGGAGGCTTTGTTGGAACCCTAGTAGGCATGAACCCTGGGTAAATCAGGTTAAGGATATAAACTCAGAGAAAATATAACCAACAAATGGTTCTGTTTTCATCAATTGGAAAATTATAGGATTGAGTAGATGGGATCTGTTGAAAATTTGTAGGATCTGCGGAAGGAGGGTCAAGGGAATATTGAATCGGACGATGAGAAGGTGAAAAGAATGCGCCGCTAGAAGGGGATTTTGAGATGGTGGAATCCCACAAAAGTAGAGATCGAAGGTTGGTTGAAGACAAAATAACTGGAGTTTACGCAGAAAGATAGCATAAACCCTAGAGTAACACCGCGCACATACCTTGAGAAGTATGTGTTTATTGATCTGCATGAAGTCTTTTTCTATGATTTTCCACACTTATTGCAAGAGTGGACATTGAGTTTGAAGGACAACCATGCAACAAAATGGATCCGATAGTTAGAGTGGACCTCAGTTCAGATTGAGCAGTTACAGCAGGTGAACAACAAGTTCACCCATGCAGTAGATTACAACGAAGTTGTACAATGCAACAGAGAAAGAGTTTCTACATGGACCTTGAGGAGGGTATATTAGATCACTTTATACTTCTATATAACAAAGGTTTAATGACAATGGATTTAGACAGCTAAACTTCTCTGTGTGCATGGGGGAAGGGGGGAAGCACTGATAAAAAGAGGAGAAATGGAAGGAGAAGTGGATAAAGGAAAGAAGGAGGAACCCTTGGAACCAATCATGATGGATGATGACCAAATCAAGAGGATCATGGTGACAGCTATAAAGACGTGTAGTGGATTACCCTACCAATACAAGGTGAATACCAAGAAGAGAGTCGTAGCTGCGAGGGAAGGCTTGGAAAGTGATGAAGAAGAGGTAGAGGATATCCGGGCTGTGGAGAAGATTGAGGAAATCCTATGTGCAACATATGAGAGGAAGACAAGAGTTCCAAGAGAGGGACGAGAAGGCATCAATCATATCCATATTAATATCATTGTGGAACCCATAAACCTGTGTGCAACTAATACACCAAAGAGAACACCACCGTTTAAACAACCGAATTTCAGGAGAACAAAGACAGCAGAAAGTACATATACACAAGGAACAAAACTAGAGGAGCCAGTTCAAGAATCACTAGTCAAGTATCTACACTGCGTGGAGGTAGTAGTTCATCATTCAAGATGGCAGGACACAACCCCACCATCAAGTTACCATAATTCAAAGGAGAAGTGTCGGAGGACCCGGAAAAGCACTTGTTTATATGTGAAAATATTTGAGAAGAAAAACAGAACACAAACGAATATACTAAGCTTGAACAGCTATCGATTACACTAAGGGATCGTGCATTGGATTGGTATATGAGTTTAGCTACAAATAATCCACCGAGGACAACCAGAACGATTGTGGACATCAAGAAATTGTTGATAAATAATTTTTAGAAGCCAAGTTCAGAGGATCAGTACATGAACGAGATGATAGAAATTAGATAGAAACCAGGAGAATCTGTATGGGAGATTGACCAGAGATTCAAGTGACTGAAAGGAAAGTTGAAATATCTCATGATCGATATGAAGCATAGGCACCTGTTCATCAATTCACTGCTATCACACTTAAAATATCCATTGTGACAACAGAAGTTTCAGACACAGGCAAAGTCTCTGTAGCCAGCCCCACAACTGGTAGAAAACCAATATCAGTAGACGGATCCATCCATCGAAGAGTTGAAGGAGGATTTGAAGAAATTAGCATTCCAGCTAAACCATAACAAAAGTAAGGACAAATGAGAAGTCGTTTGGTGTACCACATGTAGGATGGAACTTTTGGATTACTGAGAGGGGGGGTGAATCAGTAATAGAGAAATTTAATCCTTTTTAACCATATAATCCAAGTGTTATAGAAATGTAGCATTATCATCCAATAACTACAGAGTGAATAAGCAATGAACAAATGAACAATCATGCATACACACAGTGCACCAGTTTTTTACGTGGAAACCCAAAGCGGGAGAAAACCATGGAATGATTTTTCTTATATGTCTTGAAGAATTACATTCATTGGAAGCACCAACTTCCTTTGTTTTCCATCTACAACTGGAAGGAGGCTCCAACCCCCTAGTTTCTCAGGCTACAACCTGAGGGAAGCTCCAAGTCCCCAATTCTTTGGCTACAACCAGAAGGAGGCTACAACCCCTTATGTTCTCCGGCTACAACCGAAAGGTGGCTACAACCACCTGCCCTTGCCCCGTCCAACCACCCTGGCGTATAAGTAGAATGATGGAACCACTCTCAGACTATCACTGTGAGATATACTTCTGTAAACCTGTACCAATAACCTAAACTATGCACCAACCATGCATCAACCTGTAATCAACTTGTACTATAAACAAGTGCATCAACCATGCACCAACCTGTACCAACCAACCTGTAATCAACCTGTACCATAAACAAGTGCATAAACCATGCACCAACCTATACCTCACCTGTACCATGAACAAGTGCATCAACCATGAACCAAACCTGTATAAATAACCTGTCACAACAACCTGTCACAACAACTTGTCCAAACAACTTGTCTCATCAATTTTATCAACCAAATCAAATCTACTCACCAAGATCAATCACCAAGACAACTCTCAAAGATGTGCATCAAAAAAGTATAACACAACAACTCATAATCATCACCAAGATCAATATGTGCTTCTAATAATACAAGTATGCTACATCATCCATAAACCATGTGTCAACAATACTACTAACAAGTGCCTCCAACCATGTACCAAGTATGTACCAATCATGTATCAACTACTCATCAACTATGCCTCATCAATATGTACCAACATCATCAACTATACACCTCATGTATGTGCCAACTCATCAACTATTTGTCTCAACCATGTACCCGACATGTACCTCAACCAAATTCCCTCATAAATTTCATCATCCAAATATGATTTGTAACTCTGTAATAGACCTGGTGTATATGATCACATTCATGCAAACCTTCCTTAACTTTAACAACAAGAGACTAGCATTTTCATCAAACTTTTCTTTAGTCTCACATGCCTAGTTTTGGATTAGTCAACAACCCTAACTTGAAATAATCATAAATTTGTACCTATAATGAATAAATATGTGAAACTGATACACAATTTTTTTCAATGTGTTTTATGCAATTCCTCCAGGTTTCACTACTTGGAACCTCTCAGAAAAGGAGTTATATCAAGAATGGCATACTTTGCTGAATTTTGTCTTATTCTAGAGAATGACCTTGTAGAGTGTGCCCCACATGGAATATTTCTTGAATCAATCTGAAACTGTTACATGACATACTAAAAACTGTACTCTAACCAACACATTTGTTCTTACGGAATTTGGAGCTGTTATGAAGAAGTTATGATGTTTTTACCCGACACACCTTTTTTTGACTAGTTTCAGGACTATCCACAAACCCTATTTTCCACGGAGTGTAACTCCAAAAATACAACGACCCATGAGATGATTTTTTTACCACAGATACTTGGATATGTTTTCGTAGTGTAATAGAAATTTCACAGTCTGAATCATTCTAGAAAAAAATTTATTGTGAAAATGGTGAGATGACCTATAAATAACATACCTTAGAAAGCATCATCAAAAGAATTTATCCTTCCTTGAATTTCGACCTTCTTTTCTTCACCTTGCCTCAGAAATTCGGCTATATATCCTTTGGTTACCTCAGACACCTATAGGTATTCAATATTCTCAAGTTTATCTAAAATGAGAGAGTCTTGCCTCTTATTTATACTCTCCAAGTAGCTTCCTTAAAAACATCTTCTAGGTCACTTTGCCCACTTTCCTTATTTTAGGGTTAACCCACTTCTAATTTCTCCATTAAATTTATTATTTAAAT
>ML781058.1:191949-241256 GCA_009831015.1 Picea engelmannii
TAAATAATTTATTTTGTATTCACTTTGAATTATAATAAACTCATCACTTCACTTTATTATTTTCCTTTTAAAATCTCTTAAACCACTTTGACTACTTTGACCTTTTGGGGCTTCTAGATGACATATGAGGGTCCTCCAACTTCATAAGGCCATAACTCTCAAACCGTGAGAAGTTATGTGACATTCCACATACCACCAGAAATGGAATGACATGTACTATCCATATATAATAGTATTACCTTAAAATATATCAAAACTCATACCGTTATCCATCAAACAAACTTGGGTCCATTACCCAAACTTGGGTTCTCCAACTTCTCATGGCCATGACTCTCTAACCGTGAGGAGTTATGTGACATTCCACATACCACCGGAAATGGAATGAAAAGCACTATCCATATAGCATAGTTTCACTAAAAAATTCATTGACCTTCATCTCATTATTCCACAAATAATCATGGGTTCTATAACCATACTTCTAGGATAAATCAATCCGCAAAGCATCTTCCCGTGAGGGGGGACCACTTTGGAGTTCATCCATCTGTACTTCTTATCAACCATGACAAGACAATAATGAGTCATATTTTCATCAAACAAACTTGGGTCCATTACCCAAACCTTTGTGCTACTGGAATTCGCTACCGTACTTTCTCCAAGGGTTGACATCAATCTACAATATCACTCTCCAATAGTTGACATCAATGAAAACCAACTATCCATCAACCTAAGCTAACTTTCTAACAGGAAGGACACCACAAGAACGAATGTCCAACATCTACGTAGTATATGGCAGCAGGAATGTCAAATCCATTACCAACAGGAGGACTATGGTGCAAGATCTGTAAGAAACTAGGACACGATCCATATCATTGCCCAATGATGAAAAAATACCAGACAGTCCCAACGAGTTCATATTGCAACGTTTGCAAGTCAGTAGGTTATGATGACAAATATTGTAGAACTATGGATTTGGTGTGAGAGAGGACATCAGATGCATATAGAGTGCAGGAAGAAATGATGACTAGGAAAGACACACCACAGTTTAACCAAGTTATATCCCCATACAATATTGCGCAGTAGCAGTATAATATTGCGCAACAACCATATAATACTGCGCATCCATAGTACAACACAACGCAACCTCAATACAATACCGTGCAGTGCAATCAGGTGCCCCCATATAACGCACCAAGAGGAGATCGAGATGGATACAGAGGTGGAGGATGAGAAAGAGGAGGCTCTGGGAGAGGTAGAGGACCAGTGGTATGTCACAATTGTCAACAATCGGGACATTATGCAAGGGAATGTCCACTTCCACCAGCAACTTGTATGTATTATCGCACATTGGATCATGACACGGAAGAATGTCCTATGTTAATAGGGAAGATATAGGAAAAGAGGAACCAGAATAACCAGAATGTTCAATGGATTTCAGCGGAAGCAAGGGATGAAGGACGAAACACAACATAGTTACACGCGGATGAGCTAAAACAAGAAATGATGCAGTCCGGCAAGAGCCAGTACAACACCAGTGGGTGAAGAAGAATGTTGAACCATGGAGACAGTTCGACACATAGAATGAGAAGGAAATATTTAAGCAAGCCAGACAAGAATTCTTGAAGCAAGACACTGCGTCGACTTCAACTACGCAACGAATAAAGGAAGAACCAGAGTACGAAATGCCTCCATCATTGGATCATACCAAGGAAATGCAACCCCTGGGACAAGTAAGTACAATCAAAGGCTTTTTGCAATCATGTGTAAAACTATTGAATGATCCATCCACTATCAAAATATTGCAAAATATAGTAGAAATATGTAGCATAGAGACAAAAAGAAAACTAGAACAAAAAAAAGTCAATCACCTACATACAAGGAGAAGAACAAGTAGGGAGTTCAGGCTGAATGCCAACATCGGAGATTTCAACATGGTAGATATCATATCGGATTTAGGATTTGAAGTCAATGTACTACCAAAAAAGACATGGCGATATATGGGAGAGCCCACATTAGGATATTCACATGTTCAGCTGAAACTAGAAAACCAACACAGAGTTATACCAATTGGCAGACTGAAAGGAGTGATAGTAGAGCTGGATGGAGTGCGCACTAAAGTAGACTTCGAGGTGATTGAAATAGTGGATGGCACAACACCATATCCAGCATTGCTTGACTTGGATTTAGCATTTGATAACCAAGCCATAATCAATTTAAAGACACGAAAAATGACATTTGAGTTGGGAGAATACAGGGTCATCGCGCCATTGGACCCATCAGAAGGGGAAAGGTTTGTAGAACCTACTTGCTTAGACTTGGAGGAAATTAGCCAGTTGTATAGAACAAATTCGCATGATGAGGATTACGTAAACCCAACTGTGGATGGGATACTCAGTTGGCGGAGCATTACTTCATGTGTGATAGACTCAGATAGAGGTTTAGAGAACTAGAAACAAAGGCTACATGAAGTTTCCACAAGAAGATGCACAAGAATAGACCGTGCAGTAAGATGGGTAGGTATGAAGGTAAGGGAACCACCCATCTTCCATGGAATAAATGATCTAGAAGTATTCTTGGCATAGTACAAGGATGAAGTATTAGAAAATCAAAGACTCTTAGTACTTGATATAGCACTCAAGGCCACACCTGCAAGATGGTGGGGTGCACACAAAGAAACAATCAAGGATTGGTACCAATGTAAGTGGTTACTACGCATAAGTTTTGGCACAGAACAGAGAAGCAACAAACACCAGAAGTATGATGGATAGGGGGCACCAACAGAGCACTTGGAGAAGTGCAAAGCACTGTGGAAAATGACACCCCTAGAGGAATGGCCTCATTATTTTGTACATAACTTAGAAGGCATACCAACAAACTGGTATATAGACCAGTAACTGCGTAGAGGAACTTTGAGCTAGACAGTATTGCAACAGAAGTTTACAATCACTTTCTCATTTGAGCATGAGAACCCCGACATAGACACAGCACTTAAGCATATAAGAGGGGTGATATTCATTAAGGAACTAGAAGTCCAACTCATAACAGAGGAACAACAACAGAACAGACAGATAGTGAAAGAATTGGTTTCATGCTACCATGTGTAGGAAGAAGCACTAGATGCAGACGATCTGCGCGATATTTAGATCGAGGAAGCAAAAGGCGAAAGATAAGTGGAAGGTCCACCTCTAGAATCATAAGTAATTGTTGCGCTAAACAAGGTAAAGAAATTCAACATTGGGACAGTTGAAAACCCCAAAATGGCCAACATTGGAGACTACTGGGATGAGAAAACAGTAGAAATCATAACAGAGTTACTGTGTGAGTACATCGATCTTTTCCCCACAACATTTACAGAAATGAAGGGAATAGCGAGAGAGCTAGGAGAAATGAAGATACCACTCAGAGCTCAAGAAAGACCGATCAGACAACGACCATACTGACTAAACCCGATATATAAGAAGAAAGTTAAAGCTAAGATCGATAGAATACTCGAAGCCGGAATCATAGAACCTGTGGAAGAATCAGAATGGATAAGCCCAATGGTATTTCAAGAGAAACAACAATGCGGGATAAGAATATGTGTCGACTTGAGGAAGTTGAACGATGCATGCCTACATGACCTGTTTCCTACACCTTTCACAGATGAAGTGTTGGAGAACGTAGGAGGACACAAAGTTTATTCATTCACCGATGGATTCTTAGGCTACCACCAGGTAAAGATAGCATAGGAAGACAGATATAAGACCACGTTTTCTATAGAATGGGGATCCTACTAGTACACAATCATGTCGTTTGGACTAATGAATGCATGAGCAATATTTTCCAGAGTAGTCATAGCTGCATTTAAGGAATTTATCCACCAGTTTCTAGAAGTATACTTGGACGATTGGGCAGTCTATAGTATATTGAAATACCATGTAGAGGTCTTGCGGCTAATGCTAGAAAGGTGCAGACAGTGCCAGATATCATTAAACATCAAGAAGTGTATCTTTAGAACACCATTTGGGATACTATTGGGCCGTATAGTATGAAAACAAGGTTTACTAGTAGATCCTGCAAAGATTGCAGTAATTGTTAACTTGCCACCACCAAAAACAATCTGTCAACTAAGAGAAACATTGGGACACACAGCATACTACAGAAAATTTATCAAAGGGTATGCACAGATCACCGCGCCAATGGAGAAACCGTTAAGGAAAGATAAAAAGTTTCATTGGAATGAAGATTTTCAACATGGTCTAGATAAGCTGAAAGAAAAAATGGTCATCGTGCCAATACTAGTATTTCCAGACTGGGAGAAGACATTCCATGTACATGTAGATGCATCATCCATAGAACTTGGAGCTATTTTGACACAGCCAGGAGCAAGAGATTTGGATCATCCTATAGCATTCGCGAGTAGAAAACTATCAGAATCAGAACAAAACTATAACACTACAGAGAGGGAAGGCCTAGCTATGGTCTACGCACTACAGAAGTTCAAACATTACTTACTGGGAAAACATTTTAAGGTGTTCACGGATCACTCAACCCTTAAATACCTAGTCAACAAGCCAGTGTTGGGGCAGAGAATATGTTGATGGTTACTATTGTTTCAGTAATTTGATTTTGAAGTAATAGTCAAACCAGGGAAGTTGAATGCAGGACCTGACCACCTATCAAGGGTCACGAACGGAGAAGAACCCATAAATTTAGAGGACAACTTTCCAGATGCACGGTAATTTTCAGTCCAGATCGTCGATGAATACTTTGCAGACATCATCCATTACTTGAGTACAGGTATTGCACCATAGGAATATAACACCGTGCAGAAGAAAAACCCAATATTCTGGGCTGCAGACTATCAATTGATCACATGACACTTATACAAAATGGGCGCAGATAGCTTCTTGAGAAGATATGTGCTAAAACATGAAAGACCAAGGGTTTTAGAAGAATCCCATGAGGGAATAGCAGGAGTACATTACACAGGAAAACCTACCACACAGAAGGTATTGTGCATAGGACTATGGTGGCCGACCATTCACATAGACTCGAAAGAGTACTTCCAGAAATGTGATTTCTGTCAGAGGGTTGGAAAACCCAATAGAAGGGATGAGATGCCATTGTGACCACAGGTAACGTTGCAGGTATTCGACAAATGGGCAATAGAATTTGTGGGACCAATTAACCCACCAACAAAGAGGACAGGAACAAGGTATATTATCACCACGACAGAATACCTGACAAGATGGGAGGAAGCATCACCAGTCAAAGATTGCAGCGCAAAAACAACATCACACTTTCTATTTGAACAAGTAATCACTAGATTTGGTTGCCCAAGAATTTTGATGAGCAACCAAGGCACTCACTTCATTAACAACACCATTAAGGCTATGACTGAATAATTTTAAGTCCAAAAGAGCACTCCATATCACCCACAGGAAAATGGAACAGTAGAAGCATTTAACAAAATCCTTGAGAATGCACTGACGAAGATCTGCAATCTCAATAGGGATGATTGAGACCTCAAAATACCAACAGTATTATGGGCATATAGGACCAAATGCAAGAATTTGACATGACACGCACCATTCAAATTAGTATATGGACAAGAACCAGTGGTGCCATTAGAATTTTTGGTACCCAGTCTGCGCGTAGTCGCAATTACACACATGACAGAATGAGGCGCAGTACAGGAGATATCGAATCAGTTGATGATCATGGAGGAAGATCGTATCCTAGTAGGGTTCCATCAATAGGTTCATAAAGCAAGGGAAAATTCTTGGCATGACAAACATATCAAGAACAAAACTTTCAAGGAAGGATACTTACTATTGATGTATGACAACAAATCCATTCAGCATCTAGGAAAACTCAAAATGCACTGGTTAGGGACGTACGAAGTAAAAACTGTCACAGAGCGGGGAGATGTGCAGTTGAAGGAATTAGGAGGTATATAACTCAGAGGGATGATCAATGGGAGCCGACTGAAGCTATATAATGACAGTCGACCACCCACAACCTGAAAGTCACCATGCAGATTGAAAAAAATAAAAAAAAGAAGGATATCAAATGGTACCAACAGAGGTACAGTGCATCAAAAGGAGAAGGATAATGCACACTTAGGAATACGACCCCAAAAAAGACAAGGCCAACGGTCAATTCAACACAAAAACAAGCGGGAACGGCGAAGACAGCAAAAGAAGTGCTAAGCAATGAAGGCCAAGAGAATGGAATGTCTGAAATGACTGACGAGATGTCACATTAATCGTGCCAACTGGAGATGATGAGGAAAAGTAATGGAAAGTACGAAGAAACCGGAGGTTCATTGAATCCGTAATAAAGGTAACTTCTTCGACAAGATTCACACGACGCCCATACAAAACAAGGACGCGGGAGAGAAAATCCTATTGCGAAATTGGAAGAGACAGAGAGCGATAGCACATACGAAGCACAGAGCAAAGTTTACAGAGGTTGAAGAGGGCACTAAGCTCAGAAGATGATCGACTTTTACCACCATGGCACCACCAAAACAATCAGAACCGAGCCACACTGCCAGACAACCCAGAGTTAGGAATAGAGCATGAACACAATCGCAAGGAAGCGAACAGCAACCGCCAGAAGTCGTCAATGTGGATGAAATCCCATCACCAGATACAACACCAGGAAGCTCAACACCCATGGTAGAAGAAACCCAACATACATCACCTGTGGGCATGAACATCGATAGGCTAGAAGAGGGGCAGGGTAGATAGAATGAGAATGTAGGCAATCAAGTGAAACCAAAAAAACTTGAAGAAGCCCTAAGAGTCAATGGGACGACTCCAAATCAGGGAGCAGTGGTCAAGTTAGAGGAATCACAGAAAATTGTGTTGAAACACCCACAGGAGGGAGAAGTGGAAGATGACAAGATCCGACCAGAAAAGTATGCCAAAGAATGACCAATGGAGGCTTGAACCTTGAGTCAACCACCACCATGAAAGGACAAGTAGACAGTACCTAGGTCACCCCGCAGACAACCCGCCGCAGCAGTTGTTTTGTCGTGCATACTAGAAGGGGTACAGGTAAAAGAAGATTTCTTAGGTTATGTACAATAACTAAAGTACTCATACCATGATGTAATGGACACGGACAAGTTCCCAGAGTTCGCGAAGCAAGTATATCTACACATTATGGGTGTAGATCCCTTTGGGGAAGAGATTCATCAACCACTCCAGTGGGCAGCAGGATTGGAAAAAATGGGGATTTTAGGTCTGTTGGACCTACCACACTTTGGCAGAGGACAGTAAGCAAACAGTTGCGTCAAACAGTTGATGGAAGTCACACATGGAAAATATTTTTGGTTGGAAAAGCTCGTCTCAATAGACGTAGAGCTCATTGAGCACGTCACAGGGCTGCCATCATGGGGCATGGATCCCGCACAATTTCTCAAGGATAAAACAAAGGAGAAATCACTCATTGAGGAGATGAAAAATAAATACGACATTGAAAGGGGGATGCACGGAATCATTATTAAACGGATCAGTGACATCGTGACAAAAATGGCCGCAAAAACAATGGCCTGCAAGCTCCTCAGAAAATGTCATAAGGAGGAAATCTCGGCTAAGGTTGTCGTAGCTACAGCATAGTGTGTCGAGACCACCATGATCAGTTGGGCCCCTTATCTCTTGAATCTGTTTCTAGATGATTGCAAGGATGCGCAAGATCTAGGGACATAATTTAATTATTCATGGTTGATCATGCTAATAGCCATTATGGGATGGAGGGAACCGAACTATGTATTTTTCTCCACCAGACCCAAACCCAATCATGGAGCGAGATACTTATCACTTGGCACCGCTTCGGATGCCAGGAATAAAAATATGAATGCAGCTATAGTTGAAGGATATCTTTGCGACCTACAGGAGACCGTCACCAAAATTTGGAGGATAAAACTGCATGCTATTGCAAACTATCAGGGCATAGCTAATGTCAAGGCCACTAGACATGCGATGTGGATCCAGGTGTGGAAGGACCCCAACAAACAATGGCTACAATTGCATTATTGCATCATGGAGGGAGACATAGAAATGGCCATCAAGGATTGGGAGGATGAATGGAGGATTCCAGTCCTCATTCGAGACATACCTACAGGGGTAGAGGAGGAGGCAAGGCAGGAACATACACATGCCGAGGAGGTAGGGTAGGAATAGACACAGCCCCAGGAATTCATAGTTCCCAATAAACCAAGGAAAACCCAGACCAAACCAAAGCAGAAGAAAGGGGGGACATCCAAGACAGGAGTCCAAACAGGGAAGAAGAATAATACACAGGTACCCTAAGTACAGCAAAAATAGTCTGAGGCAGCGCAAGGGACTACACCAAGTCCTACTCCATAAGATCCAGGCCCAACTAAGCGGTCAACTACTCATACGGGGGGTGTGTGCAAAAATATGAAGTGCATAGAACACCTCCAGAATACATGATCATGAAGGATGATGAAGAAATGGTAGCTCGCACATTCGAGGATTTTAAGAATGTTGTGCACCAAAGGGATAGAATTGAATAAGAACTGGCAGACATGCGACATCTCCTCAAGCATATCGGGGAAGCACAGGTAGTCGGCAACGGCATAGAAATGGGACCATTAGCATCACAAACAGGAGCAGAACCTAAAGCAAGCGAGTGGGATACAGTCCACACAATACCACAGCCGAGTGCAATGTTTCACATTACACCCATCATGTTGCACATGTACGAGATCGTGGGGCAGACACCCCTAAAGGATTTGTCTCAATTGCAATTGGTATTGTTGTGGATACCAACCAAGGCCCTATATAACTGCAGGCCAGTGTTACATAGGAGGTACAGTCTCGTGCATGCATAAACACAACCAAACTACATCAGGTAAAGGATAAACGGGATGAGTTGGAATTGGTATTCGAGCAGGCCAGGCTCGAGACAAAAGAGAAGAGGGAACGCTTGAAGGGACTGGAGCAGAAAGTGGTCATATCCTATGAAAATATTCCAAAGACCGCGCAGGCGGCCGAACTCACAGCAACAGAGAATATTGATCAAATTGTGCAAACAATCAATCAATACCAACATGATATCGAGAATTTTGGAAAGCATCTAACACCTACCACTCCACCGGAGGTAAGGGAGTAAAGGAAGCAGGAGCCAATAGAGCAGTTACAAGAGATAGAACAATAGGTCCGCGCAGCAGCCAATTTGTTCAACAAAGAAGCACATCTCTGGACGAAGATGGAAGAGGATCAGTAGGTCCAACAGTGGGACCAGGAAGAAGAAAGGATAATCACAGCTATCCAACATCTCAAGCAGAGGCATAAGACAATGTCCATCATGTAGCGCGTCAAAGGGGCGCAAGATATGAAGAAACTGTAGGAAAAAATCATCACTGCACAGACGTAAAAAAAGGAGCATCGGGATCAAATGGAACCGCTCCAAGAGAGAGAAGGAGAGTTCATTGAACATGCAGAGGAAGCCAAGACACATATGGAACATACCCAGGCAGAGTGTGCAAGGTTGATCAGCGACGAGATTACAGTACATACATCGGACGCACTCAAAGAGAAGACCGTCCAGGCTCAAATGCAAGTGACGGAGCTCAGGGAGAAGTTCCAAGCGATAACCAGGGAGACCGACGAAGCACACAGAGGTTAGGTGGCTCGGGACGAGCCACATATCAGTGTTGGGGGCCTGTTGGAAGCAAGCCAAACTGGAATGAAAGGTTATTTTGGGAAGGAAGGCATGCACGAGGAAAGTGACAGCTGGAAGGAAGAGCAACACACACGCATGCATGGAAGACCTAACGACTCTAGGGTTAGGGGTTTTGCAATACATTTTAATGGTTGATGAGCTAGAAAGGTATAAATATCGATACCTAGGTCTTTTAGAGGGGGTGAGGAAGGGAAAGAGGTGAATATAGAGAGTCTTGATGAGGAGTCATGTTTTGAGAGCTAGTTGTAATATTTTGCTATATGACCTAATTTTGTAATTTGTTGAGCTAGAGAGGAGTAAGGAGGGTAGATATTGAGGGTTAGATCGAGGCTGGGGATAATGGTGCGATCTAGTCCGCCTCATAATATATCTCGACCCGATTGAGAGGAGTTGTAATGCGTGCAGCGCTGTAGTTTTGGAACTACTATAATAAAAGATCTTAAGAGCCAGATATTTGTGGACGTAGCCCAGGAGGGGGTGAACCACGGTAAAACCTGTGTTATGTGATTGAATGCATGTGTTTCATTACTGTCTCTAAGTAGATATTAGTATGTTGAATGAATGATTTGGTTATATTCCATGAATATCGTGGATGACAATTTATTTCTTTAATAAGTTAAATAGAACTCGCAGCACACACTTCTCATATGTCCACTCAATCCTGGACTGCAAACACTTGAGTATTGTAGTCACCCATTAAGACTATCTCAGGTGAGACTGCCTAGTGCACTCTGTGCGCTGCATTTCCTTTTGGTTTACTAGGAGGGATGATAGTTTTAGAGGCTTTGTTGGAACCCCAGTATAAATGAACCATGGGTCAATCAGGTTAAAGATATAAACTCAGAGAAACTATAACCAACATCTCTCCATAGCTCCACCAGTCATACCCCATTTCAGGTGGGTCTGGGATTCCAACCCTTGGGACCCATTGATGTTTCACTTCCTCTTTCCACCGCACAGACAGACTCTTCCCATGATCAGTCTGTGATCGACAAAGCCACCAGATTCATTGAACAAATTCATCACATCCGCCAACAGGTCCAAGAGATTTTGCAGAAATCCAATGCTAAGTACAAGCAACTCCATGATCAACATAGGGTACCACACCACTTTCAGGTTGGCGACAAAATTTGGCTACATTTGCAGAAGGATCATCTCACGGGGCCACATCGAAATATTTTCCCACTTCGTTATGGGCCTTACACTATAACCAAGGTTGTAGGTAGCAATGCTTTTGAGCTCAACACTCCACCCTTCCTTGGCCTGCATCTAGTGTTCAATGTGGACCATCTTCGGCCATATTTTCCACCATTGTTGGACACCTCAGAGATCACAAAACAATTGACACCAATAGAGCTCAACCCTGACTACATGGAACAAGCATCCCTTGATCAGATAGTGGACACACAGGTCAAGGGCACTTGCCAGCAGAGGATCCATCTTTATCGGGTTGTCAAGACAGGGAAACTCCTACACCAAGTGGCTCACCCGGGACCAAATCCACCAGAAGTTTCCTCACCTGATGGGGGAACTCAAATCAATGTAGACCATTGCTTCCTAAGGGGGGAGGATTGGTCCAGGTGGATATTGGTGGCCACCCACCTATTCCAACTAGCTCCTCTTGTCCATTTTTGTTCAGCACGTTCTTCTGTACTCCTTTGTAATTGTGGGTTCTACACTTCTCGGGCTATCTGAATCCCCACACATCCTCTCGGTGGATATTGGTGGCCTCTCGCCTAATCCAACTAACTTATTTTGTATGTTTTCATGTCAACACATCTTGTTTTACTTCCAGGGTTGTTTTGGGGCCCTAAAAGTTGTTTTTTTGGCTCACCACAATCGAACTTAAAACAAAGTCATAGTTTGATGGAAGAATGTGTAGCTCTCTAAAAGACTTTTCCAAAGGACTATCACACACCTAAAATGGAGGTCGTATGAAAAATTTACGACCCTGGGAAGTTGAGGTACCAACTTACACCAACTTACCCATAGGGGCCCACATGACTTTTGACATTTCACCTTCTAGGGTTAGGTTTTTGGATGTCTATGGTTTTGGAATTCATGAGTAATCTCAAAAAGGCCTCTGGAGCCTCATTGTAATCCATTCTGCTCAACGGATGTGCGTACAACCACATCTCTTCTCAGAGATAGATCCCACCATTCGAGCAAGTGTTTTCATTTCTGCAGTTGTACAGTTTCATCCTATTTCATTATTCAATAGAAGATATTGTTCCCTAGATATTTGTGTTATTCTTCATATCTTTGTGTTTATTGTATGCAGTCTATTAATCAGTTCGTTCCGCTCCTAAATCCATATCAATCTTGGGAAAACGTCATAAATGAGGTACATCATACTTCCCTCTCCTTCTCTCTTTTTCGTGGAAAAATGAATCTGTATGAATGGTAGTGTCCAAATGTAATTTTATGTATTGGTAAAGGGCTCTGTAATACAAGGGAAAGTTCACCTATCCATAGGGGAATATTTTTGTAACAGAAATTGGCGAATCCACTAGGGAGTGAATTTTCTATTGTTCTTCCCTTGGTTCATCTGAGACTTTTTCCTATCCTCAGATCCTACTTGTTGAGTTGGTTTGAAGTTTTCATCTCCTTTGACTTTGCTAGTTGTCTTACAGAACCTCTTACTAAAATTTCCTGAGTTATTGAGATTTTTGAGATTTTCTCAAACTTCTCAGAACTAGCACTCCCATGTAGTTCAAGTCAGGACGATGTTTCTTGATCATTTCTCCCCTAGAGCCTTCTAGGGAGAGTTCTAGCACTCTGGTGTCTTGGTTACCAGAGTGTTAATTTCCTCTTCCTAGGGAAAATTTCAAGTCTCTTGCTTGTTGGGTCTAGTATTTGGATATTCTTCTCTAACTCGGAGCTTCTTCTATCTGATCTTGGCTCCTATTTGATTATAAAATTGTTGTCCTTCATGATTTTTAGTATTTATTGAGTTTGTGTTTTCTTTCTTGTTTTCAAAATCGACCTTTTCTCTCTCATATTTAGTTTCCATTTTTCCACTCTTCTCGATTATCAGATTGATTAGAAGGACTCACATGAAATATTATTGATCACAGGTCTCTTTATTTCTTTGTCTTTGATCTCTTACTCAATTCTTGAAGACTATAAAGTATGATTGTTTTTCTTTCTTAGTGTTTTTTGAAATCTTTCATTGATCAATTTGGCGTTGTTCTTCTTTCTATCTCTTTTTTATTATTGAGAGTATCTTTATTTGTATGCTCTTTTGCTTCATACTCTTTTTTATCATCATAGTAAACTTTTTCATTATTAGTGAAAGAATGAAGCATTAGATGAACATCATAGTTTGAATCTAAAAATTGAACAAAGAAGGATTTATATGTATTAGTTTTGGATATTGAAAAGTTTTTCTTTGTGATAATTTGGCAACAAAATAGCATAAAATTTTGCATTTCTTTTGAGTGTTTGTTAGTGACGAAAAAAAAAAAAACTCTTCTCCTTCCCATAACTAGAAGTTCATTGAAAAGAAAATCTGCATATCATTCATTTTACCTTCATGTGGAGCCAAGTCTCAAACATCATCAGTTTCACTATCATTCACCCTTACATAACAAACAACCACAAAATAAGTGCTAATTAAAATTGAACTAGAAACTTTTATTTTTAGATCTTTACACCAACAATAGACTAGGACTAGAGCTTTGGAATAGGTTGTGAGAATAACTCTCCAAATCATTTAAGACAAACCTAGAATCTTGTGATAGGGAAAGTAAATCCAACCTTCGTATAAGCATAGCTGGGATCCCCCTCTCACACAGGGGTTAAACATGAGGTCGTGTGCGAGAGAGAAACGAATATTATCCCTCTGAGGCTTAACCAATCGTAGTGGAACAATCGTATATTGGGGTTTCTTATTGAGAATCAATTGTTTCATTTGGTCTCAGAGCTTCATGAATTCTAAATCCATTCGGGGTCCTCTAGAGTTTTACTGGTCCACTTGTCCTCAGTTCTCTTGAAGAATTTCGGATTTGATATCTTGCCCAAACGTACGAACCTGAATGTCGAGTGTACTCACCTAGAGGATGACTGTGAGTTGGTATCCTTAGTGGCCATAATATTTAGGGTCTTTACATGAGATGACGGCGAAGGGAAGTCTTCATTGTACCTAGATCAGACGTTGGTCAAACTCACTTGGGCTCCTTGGAGGGTAACCCACGGGTAAAAATATGAGGGAAATTGAACCAAGGTGTAAGACTTTTAAGAAAACCGCCAATGTAATTGATCCACCCGCTCAATCCTATCCCCTTCTCACTTTGTACACATGATGTTGGATTTCATCACCAACTAGTACGTTCATTGAGAGAACTAATTGTTTTTCCTTGTTGGTTTCCTAGATTTTTAGCGAATATTGTTTGTTCACCCTAACTATCCTTAAAATTGGTATTGTGGTTGATAAAGGTATTCATAGATCATGTATGATGTAAGGGTTGCCTCCAGAAGACTATGAACCCATACCTCCTAACTCACCTGAAGACACTTACCATGAAGAGGTTGAGAACTATTCGGACGCTGGGAGTGTTGCTACTCCTTTGATCAAAAATATTGAGGGAGCTCTAGTAGTAGTTCAGGAAGGTATTACCCCTCTTGCAAACCTGGCTTTGACAAACCCTCACGATCCACTCCTTATCCGAGTAGAATCCTCAGGCAACGTTGTGGTTGAATATTACCCTAGGCTACAAATAACGTGACATGGAACCTAAACAACCAAATTTTAATGAAGAATATACTACCCCTGTCCGCTCTACTAAAATGGTAGATCCACAACAAAATCTTGTTCATCCTATATGGAGAACTCCATCGGGTAGGGATATTTATGAAAAATTTAATTTTAGCTGGCCACTCTTTAACCCTCCACATACATCCACCACAACCAGTATGGATGCAGGACCATCAAGTTAGTACGTTGAACATCCTATCAGGAAAACAACCAACACTTATACCACCTCAGGACAAATTATGAGTGAAACAGAGTTTGTAGTACCTAGTCATTTGAAAAGTACCATGACAGTCACACCTATCATCCCTCTTCAAGAAACAGCCTCATACACGCCACAAAATCCCATTGGTACACATTCACATCAAATAATGAAAAACCATGTCATACAACAAAACCCAACTGCAGGAAAAGTCCCTATTGGGGGGCAACCCTCATTTAGTGGAAAAATACAGACTAGGGGGAAACCCTCGTTTAGTGGACAAATCTTGACTGGGGGGAAACCCCCATTCACTGAACAAATCCCAATTGTTACCCAACCTATGGTAGGGGGAAATTTTCAAACTTCTTTTTCCAGAAACCCGCAATAGTCCTGGGGAGCACCCCAGAGAGGACCTTTTAATCAACCATATCAAGGAGGATCTTCAAATACCAACTCGTATGGAGGATCCCTAAATCCCAATCCTTCTAGATTATATTATGGACAACCTTTCCTAGGTGTTGTGAATCCCACTTGGGGTCCTCAAGGCCAATTATCCTTTCCTTTGCAGGGTCAAATCACTTACCCTCCTCAGAATCAACCTAGGTACCCTCCTCAGAATAAACGTGGGTACTCTCCTCAAGGTCAATCTGGTTACTCTCCTTAGGGGAAGCCTGGTTACCTGCCTCAAGGTCAAGTTGGCTCTCCTTCCCTGGGCTACACTGGTTATCCTCCCCAGGGCCAAATGGGTTTTCCTTCACCTTTTATGTAAATTAGTCAACAAATGAATCCCACTTTTGTTGGTCAAAATTCACAACAACAGCATATGGGAGGACCTTCTGGATACAAATATCCACCAAAACCATTTTACATTCCTATTGGTGTTCCTATACCTCACCAGTATCATCCTCAAGCTAATCGACAGTTACCTTTCTTATATACTTTAGATCTATCGGATATGTCGAGATTAACAAACAATCCCATACTACACTCCCCTTTTTGGACAGTAATTCCAGCCAAATTACCATCTGATATTCCAAAATTTGATGGGAAACCTGGAGAAGACCCCAATAATCACATCATGACATTTCATCTATGGTGTTCATCAAACTCACTAATTGATGACTCTATTCATTTACATCTTTTCCAACATGCTCTTACGGGTTCAGCGGAAAAATGGTACATTGATTTACAACACAAAACTTTTCAATATTTCAATACACTTGTGTTGGAAGCAGGCCAAAGCAGAAAGAAAGGCTATTTTGGGAAAGAAGGCATGCACAAGGGAAGCAACAGCCGGAAGGAAGAACAACACGCGTGCACGCATGGAATACCTAACAATGTTAGGGTTAGGGTTTTTTCAATACATTGTAAAGGTTGGCGAGCCAGAAACATATAAATATAGATACCTAGGTCTCATAGAGAAAAAGGATAAATGAGGCTAGTGGATAAGTAGAGACCAGAGGAGTCATGTTTTGATAACGAGTTGTAATAATTTTCTATACAACCTAATTTTGTAAGTTGTTGAGATGGAGAGGAGTAAGGAGGGTTAGATCGCAGGTTGAGGAGCCTAGTGTGATCTAGTCCACCTCATAATAGAACTCAACCTGACTGAGAAGAGTGTTAAAGCACACAACGCTGTAGTTTTGGAACTGCTATAATAAAAGAGCTAGAGAGCCAGATCTTTGTGGACGTATCCCAGAGGGGGGTGAACCACGGTAAAACCTGTGTTATGTGATTGAATGCATGTGTGTCTCTATTGTCTCCAGTAGTTACTGTTAATGAGTTGATTATATTCTATGCATGATCGTGAATGATAGTTTATTGCATTAATAAGTTAAATTAGAAATTGGAGCGTACAATTCCCAGATCCCCACTCAGTCCTGGGTTGTAGACACATGAGTATTGCAGCCACCCATTAAGAATATCTCGGGTGAGACGATGCAGTGCACTCTATGTGTTGCATTGCCTTATGGTTTACCAAGGGGGCGATAGTTTTAGAGGCTTTGTTGGAACCCCAAACAGACATGAACACTGGGTCAAGCATATTAAAGATATAAACCCAGACATGATATCTAAGTAACCAAAAAATGGTTATGTTGTCATTGGTAGGAACAATAGAGGATTGAGTAGATGAGATTTGTTGAAGATCTGTTAAAGGATACACAAGATCTACAGGAGGCGGGTCAAGAGAAAAGAATGCATCATTAGAAGGGGATGTTGATACCATGGAATCCCAAAAAAGTCGAGATCGAAAGTTGGTTGAAGACAAAAGAACTGGAGTTTGCACATAAAGATAACAAAAACCCGAGAGTAACACCACGCAAATATCTTGAGAAATACGTGTTTACTAATTTACATGAAGTCTTTTTCTGTGATTTTCCACACTTATTGCAGGAGTGGATACTAAGGTTGAAGGATAACCACAAAACGTACCGAATCCGGCAATTAGAGTGGACCTCAGTACAAATCGAGCATTTACAACAAGTGAACAACAAATTCACCCACGTAGTTGATTTTTGGCTCGACATTATTGTATCAGGCTTTATAACAGAGTTTGCAGTAGATACAACGAAGTCATACAGCGCAGCAGAGAAAGAGTTTCTGCATTGACCTTGAGGAAGGTATATTAGATTGTTGTATACTTCTATTAAGATATTTCTATACAACAAAGGGGTAATGACGATGGAGTCAGATAGATAAACTTCCCTGCATGCATGGGGGAAGGGGGGAAGCATTGACAGAAAGAGGAGAAATGGAAGGAGGAATGGATAAGGGAAAGAAGGAGGAACCCTTGGATCCAATCATGATGGATGAAGACCAAATCAAGCAGATCATGGTGATAGCTGGAAAGACACGTAGAGGAGTACCCTACCAATACAATGTGAATACCAAGAAGAGACTCATAGCCATGAGGGAAGGTTTGGCGAGCGATGAGGAAGAGGTAGAGGATATCCAAGTTGTGGCAGATTGAGGAAGTCTTGCATGCAACATATGAGAGGAAGACGAGAGGTCCAAGAGCAGAAAGAGAAGGCAGTAATCCTATCCATATTAATGTCAGTGTGGAACCCATAAACCGATGTGCGACTAATACACCAAAGAGAACACCATCGTTTAGAAAACCGAATTTCAGGAGAAGAAAGACAGTATGAAGTACATCTACACAAGGCACAACAACTGGAGGATCTAGTTCAGGAAGCACTAGTCAAGTATATACACCACACGGAGGTAGCAGTTCAGCGTTCAGGATGGCAGGACACGATCCCACCATCAGGTTACCATAATTCAAAGGAGAAGCATCGGAGGACCCAGAAAAACATTTGTTCATCTGTGAGAAGATCAGGGAAGCAAAATAGATCATAGACAAAGATACTAAACTGGCCCAGTTAGTGATTACACTAAGGGATCGTGCACTATATTGGTATATGATTTTAGCTACAAACAATCCACCAGGAACAACCAGAATGATTGCAGACATCAAGAAATTTCTAATAAACGAGTTCTAGAGGCCAAGTTCAGAAGATCAGTACATGAAGGAGATGATACAAATTAGACAGAAACTAGGAGAATCCGTATGGGAGATTGACCAGAGATTCAAGCGATTGAAAGGAAATTTGAAATATCCCATGATCGATATGCAACACAGGCACTTTTTCGTCAATTCACTGCTACCACACTTAAAATACCCATTGCAAAAACAAAAGTTTCAGACACAGGCAGAGGCTCTGCAGGTAGCCCTGCAACTGGAAGAAAACCAGTATCAGCAGATAGACCTAGCCATTGAATAACTAAAGGAAGACTTGAAGAACTTAACGTTCCAGCTAAACTAGAACAAAATTAAGGACAAACAAGAAGTCGTTTGGTGTACCACATGCAGAACGGAAGGATGCCACAAGAACGAATGTCCAACATTCGCGTAGTATATGGGAGCAGTAATGCCAAATTTGTTACCAACAGGAGGACTATGGTGCGATATTTGTAAGAAACCAGGCCACGATCCATATCATTTCCCAATGATACAGAAATACTAGACAGTCCCAAAAAGCACATACTGCAACTTTTGCAAGTGAATAGGCCACGATGACAAAGATTGTAGAACTATGGATTTGATGTGAGAAAGGACATCAGATGCATATATAGTGCAGGAAAAAATGATGACTAGAAAAATTGCACCAAAATTTAACCAAGTTCTAGCCCCATACAACACTACACATCCACAATATAATATTGCGCAGCAACCCTATAATACCACGCAGCCACAGTACAACACAGCACAACCTCAGTACAATACCGCACAGTACAATCAGGCACCTCAATATAACGCGTCAAGAGGAGATCGAGTTGGCTACAGAGGTGGAGGACAAGCAAGAGGAGGATTTGAAGAGGTAGAGGACCAGTGGTATGTCACAACTGTCAACAACTGGGACATTATGCAAGGGAATGTCCACTTCCACCAACTACTTGTATGTATTGTCGAGCATTGGACCATGACACAGAAGAATGTCTGATGCTATTAGTAAAGATCCAGGAAAAGAGGAATCAGAACAACCAAAATGTTCAATGGATTTTAGTTGAAGCAAGGAATGAAGGATGAAACATCAACATAGTTACACGTGGAGGATCTAAAACAGGCAACAACACAGCTCAACAAGAACCAGTACAACATCAGTGGGTGAAGAAAAATGTCGAACCAGGAAGACAATTCGATGCGTAGAGCAAGAAGGACACGTTTAAGCAAGCCAGACAAGAATTCTTGAAGCAAGACACTGCGTCGAGTTCAACTGCGCAGAAGAGGAAGGAAGTGCCAGAGTATGAGATGCCTCCATTGTTGGATCATACCAAGGAAATGCATCCCATGGGACAAGTAAGTACAATTAAAGGATTTTTTCAATCATGTGTGAAAGTATTGAATGATCCATCATCTGTCAAAATATTGCAAAATATATTAGAAAGATGTAGCATAGAGACAGAAGGAAAACTAGAACAGAAAACCATCAATCACCTACATACAAGGAGAAGAACAAGTAGAGAGTTCAAGTTGAATGCTAACATCAGATATTTCAACATGGGAGATATTATATTGGATCTAGGATCTGAAGTTAATGTATTACCAAAGAAGACCTAGAAATGTATGGGAGAGCCCACACTAGTATATTCACCTGTTCAACTAAAACTAGAAAACCAACACAGAGTCTTACCAATTGGTAGACTGAAAGGAGTGACAGTAGACCTAGATGGAGTACGCATTAAAGCAGACTTTGAAGTGATTGAAATAGTGGATGGAACAACACCATATCTAGCACTGCTTGGCTTGGATTGGGTGTTTGAAAACCAGGCCATAATCAACCTAAAGACACGAAAAATGACATTTGAGTCAGGATAATACAGGGTCATTATGCCATTAGACCCATCAAAAGGGGAGAGGTTTGTAGAACCTACCTGTTTAGACTTGGAGGAAATCAGCCAGTTGTACATAACAAGTGCGCACAATGAGGATTACGTGAACCCAACAGCAGATGGGATACTCAGTTGGTGGAGCATTACTTCATGTGCGACAGACTCCGACATGGGTTTAGAAAATTGGCAACAAAGGCTACACGAAGTTTCCATAAGAATATGTGAAAGAATAGACCACGCAGTAAGATGGGTAGGCACGGAGGTAAGGGAACCACCCAGTTTCCATGGAGTAAACGATATATAAGTATTCTTGGCATGGTACGAGGATGAAGTGATAGAAAATTAGAGACTCCTACAACTCAATATAGCACTCAAGGCCAGACCTACAATATGGTGGGTCGCACACAAGGAAACAATCATGGATTGGTACCAATGTAAGCGGTTACTGCGCATAAGGTTTGGTGCAGAACAAAAAGAAACAAGAAGCATAAGTACGATGGACAGGGGGCACCAGAGGAACACTTGGAGAAGTGCAAAACATTGTGGAAGATGACACCCCCAGAAGAATGGCCTCATCATTTCATACACACTTTAGAGGGCCTACCAGAAAATTGGTATAGAGACCAGGAGTTGCGCAGCGAAACTGCAAGTTGGACGGTATTACAACAGAATTTTACAATCACTTTCTCATTCAAGCATGAGAATACCAACATAGATGCAACACTTAATCAGATCAGAGGGGTGATATTAGTCAAAGAGCCAAAAGTCAAACTCATAACAAAAGAACAACAGTGAAACAGACAAATGGTAAAAGAACTATTGTCATTATACCATATGCGGGAAGAAGCCCCAGGTGAAGACGATCCATGAAATATTCAGATCAAGGAAGCCGAAGGTGAAAGAGAAGTGGAAGGTCCACATCTAGAATCAGAAGTGATTGTTGCACCGATCAAGGTGAATAAAGTCAACATTGGGATAGCTGAGAATCCCAAAATGGCTAGCATTGGAGACTACTAGGATGAGAAAATAGTCGAAAGCATAACAGAGTTACTGCGCAAGTACAATGACATGTTCCCCACAACATTTACAGAAATGAAGGGTATAGCAGGAGAACTAGGAGAAATGAAAATACCACTCAGAGTTGAATTAAGGTCAATCAGACAGCGACCATACAAACTAAACCTGATATATAAGCAAAAAGTTAAAACTAATATTGACAGGATGCTCGAAGCTAGAATCACAGAACCTGTGGAAGAATCAAAATGGATAAGCCTGATGGTAGTTCAGGAGAAAAAACAAGGCGGGATAAGAATATGCGTCGACTTGAGGAAGTTGAATGATGCATGCCTACATGACCCATTCCCTACACCTTTCACGGATGAAGTGTTGGAGAACGTAGGAGGACACAAAGTTTATTCATTCACTGATGGATTTTCAGGCTACCACCAGATCAAGATAGCACATGAAGATAGATACAAGACCACATTTTCTACAGAATGGGGATCCTACCAGTACATAGTCATGTTGTTTGGACTGAAGAATGCACCAGCAATGTTTTCCAGAGTAGTCATCGCTGCATTTAAAGAATTTATCCACTAGTTTCTAGAAGTATACTTGGACGATTAGATAGTCTATAGTATGTTAAAATACAATGTAGAGGTCTTGCGGTTAATGTTAGAAAGATGCAAGAAGTGCCAGATATCATTAAACATTAAAAAATCTATATTTTGAACATTGTTTGGGATACTATTGGGCCATATAGTATGCAAACAAGGTTTACGAGTAGATCCTGCAAAGATTGCAGTAAGTGTTAACTTGCCACCACCAAAGATAGTCCATCAGCTAAGAGCGACATTGGGACACACAGGATACTACATAAATTTTATTACAGGGTATGCACAGATTACCGTGCCAATGGAGAAACTACTAAGGAAAGATACAAAGTTTTAGTGGAATAACGATTGTCAACACGGTTTGGATACACTAAAAGAAAAGATGGTCACCATGTCAATACTAGTATTTCAAAAATGGGAGAAGACATTCCATGTACATGTAGATGCATCAGCCATAACACTTGGAGCTATCTTGGTGCAGCTAGGAGCAGGAGATTTGGACCATCCTATAGCATTCACGAGTAGAAAAATATCAGACTCATAGCAGAACTACAACACTATAGAGACGGAAGGCCTAGATATGGTCTGCGCACTGCAGAAGTTCTGACATTACTTACTGGGAAAACATTTTAAGATGTTCACAGATCACTTAGCCCTCAAATACCTAGTCAACAAGCCAGTGTTGGGGGGGAGAATTTGTCGATTGATACTACTGTTTCAGGAGTTTGATTTTGAGGTAATAGTCAAGCCAAGAAAGTTCAATGCAGGACATGACAACCTATCAAGGGTCACAAATGGAGAAGAACCCACAAATTTAGAAGACAACTTTTCGGACACACAGTTATTTTCAGTCCAGATCACCGATGAATACTTTGCAGATATCATTCATTACTTGAGTACATGTACTGCACCATAGGAATATAACACTGTGTAGAAGAATAACCCGGTATTCAGGGTTGCAGACTATCCATTGATTGCAAGACACTTATGCAAAATGGGCACAGATAGCATCTTGCGAAGATATGTGCTAGAACACGAAAGACCAAGGGTTTTAGCATAAGCCTGTGAGGGTATAGCAGGAGGACATTATGCAGGAAAAGCTATCACGCAGAAGGTATTGTGCATAGGACTATGGTGGCTGACCATTCACAAAGACTCGAAGGAGTACTGCCAGAGATGTGATGTCTGTCAGAGGGTTGGTAAACCCAATAGAAGGGACGAGATGCCATTGCGACCACAGGTAAATTTACAGGTATTACATAAATGGGCAATAGACTTTGTGGGTCCAATCAACCCACCAGCAAAAAGAACATGAGCAAGGTGCATTATCACCGCGATAGAATACCTGACAAGATGGGCGGAAGCAACACCAGTTAAAGATTGCAATGCAGAAACAACAACACATTTTTTATTTGAAAAAGTAATCACTAGATTTGGTTGCCCAAGAGTTTTGATGAGCAACCAAGGCACTCACTTCATTAACAACACTATTAAGGCTATGACTGAATAATTTGAATTCCATCATCAAAAGAGCACTCCATATCACCCACAGGCAAATGGAACAGTAGAAGCATTTAACAAAATCCTTGAGAATGCACTGACAAAGATCTGTAATGTCAACAGAGATGATTGGGACCTCAAAATACTAGCAGTATTATGGGCATACAGGACCACATGCAATAATTTGACAGGACACACACCATTCAGATTGGTATATGGCCAAGAAGTATTGGTGCCATTAGAATTTTTAGTACCCATTCTGCGCGTAGCAACAATTATGCACATGACAGAATGAGGCACAGTATAGGACAGGATGAATTAGTTGTTGATCATGGAGGAAGATAGGATCCTAGCAGGGTTCCACCAGCAATTTCGGAAAGCAAGGGACAAATCTTGGCATGACAGACATATCAAGAAGAAAATTTTCAAGGAAGGAGACTTAGTATTGATGTATGACAACAAATCCATTCAGCATCCTTGAAAACTCAGAATGCACTGGTTAGGGCCGTAAGAAGTAAAACTGTCACATATGGGGGAGATGTACAGTTTAAATACTTAGGAGGCACAAAACTCAGAGCGATGATCAATGGGAACCGACTGAAGTTGTACAAGAACAGTCGACCACCCACAACATGAAAGTCACCGCGCAGCTAAAAAAAAAGGACAAGATACCAAATGGTACCAACAGAGGTATAGTGCACTGAAATGAGAAAGAGCACACACACTTACAAATAAAAACCTGGTGAGGACAAGACCAATGGTCAGTTCGAAACATAAACAAGCGGGAAAGGTAAAAACGGCAAAAGAAGTATTAAATGACGAAGGCAAGTGGACTTGAATGTCGGAAATGACTGACGGAACGCTGCATTAATCACACCAACTGGAGACGTCGAGTGAGAGTAATGGAAAGTACAAAAGAACCAGAGGTTCATTGAATCCATAATAAAGGTAGCGTCTTCGACAAGCTTCATATGATACCCATACAAACCAGTGGCTACAACTGCGTTATTGCATCACAGAGGGCGACATAAAAATGGATATCAAGGATTGGGAAGACAATTGGAGGATCCTAGTCCTCAATCAAGGCATACCTGTAGGAATAGAGGAAGAGGAGGAAGGGAAGGGAGAGACACAGCCCTAGGAAGTCCCAGTTCCCAAGAAACCAAGGATGGGCCTGGCCAAGCCAAAGTAGACAAAAGAAGGAAGATCAAAGACAGGAACCCATAAGGGGAAGAAGAATACTATGCAGTCGCCCCAAGTACAACAGAAACAAGCCAAGGAAGCATAGGGGAGGACACTAAGTCCCAATCCATAAGAACCAAGCCTGACTAAGCGACTAGCGATGCAGACGTGGGGTGCGCGCAAGAAGATGAAGGCACACAGAACACCTCTAGAGTACAAGATTACGGAGGATGTTGTAGAAATGATAGCCCAATTGGTCCAGGATCGAACATCTAAGGATTTTGAGAATTCTACATGCCACAAGGAAAGAATTCAAGAGGAGCTGGAAGACATGTGACAGTTCCTCAAGAAGATTGGGGAAGCATAGGTAGTCGGAAGCAGCATTGGATCAGGCCCATCAGCATCACAGACAAGGGGAGAACCAGAATCTAGTGAGCGGGATACAGTCCACGCAATACCGCAGTCGAGTGCAAAATTTCACATAACACCCAGCATGTTGTGCATGGACGAGATCATGGGGCAGACACCCCTAAAGGACTTAGCTCAACTACAATTGGTATTGTCACGGATCCCATGCAAAGCTCTACATAAATTACAGGTTAGTGTTACCCATAAGGTACAATATCATGGACGCACATACATAACCGAATTACAACAAGTAAAGAATAAACGGGACAAGTTGGAATTGATATATGAGCAGGACAAGATCAAGACCCAAGAGGAGAGGGAACGTGTGAATGGATTGGAACAAAAAGTGGCCAGAACTTACGAGAAGATTCCAAAGACCACGCAGAGGGGCGAACTCACAGCAACAAAGACGATTCATCAGATTGTGCAGGAAATCAATTAATACCAGAAGGAGATCGAGAATATCTGTGAGTAGCTCACACCTACCACTCCATCATAGGCAAGGGAGAAAAGGAATCAAGAGGAAACAAAGCAGCTATGAGATAGAGTGATAGGTCCGCGCAGCAGTCGACTTGTTCGACAAAGTAGCACAACTCTGGATGAAGTTGGAAGAGGATCAGGAGGTCCAACGATGGAACCAAGAAAAAGAAAGGATCAACTATAAAATACCTCAAGCAAAGGCAGAAGATAATGTCCATCATGGAGCGCATCAAAGGGGCACAAGATATGAAGAAACTGCAGGCAGAACTCACCACTGCGCAGATGCAGAAAAAAGAGCGCCGGGCTAAAATGGAATTGCTCCAGGAACGAGTAGCAGAGGTCATTGCAAAGGCAGAGGAAGCCAAGACACATATGGCATAGACCCAGGTAGAGTGTGTAGGGTTGATCAGTGATGATATTGCAGTACAGATAATAGATGCACTCAAGGAAAAGACCGTGCAGATTCAAATGTAAGCAACGAATCTTGGGGAGAAGTTCCATATGATCGCCAGGGAGATCGACGAAGCAAATGAAGGTTAGGTGGCTTGGGATGAGCCACATGTCAGTGTTGGGGGCCTGTTGGAAGCAGGCCAAAGAGAAAAGAAAGGTTATTTTGGGAAAGAAGGCATGCACAAGGGAAGTGACAGCTGGAAGGAATAACAACAAGCGCGCACACATGGAAGACCTATCGACATTAGGGTTAGGGTTTTTGCAATACATTGTAAAGGCTGGTGAGCCAGAAACATATAAATATAGATACCTAGGTCTCATAGAAAAAAAGGATAAATGAGGCTAGCAGATAAGTAGAGACCAGAGGAGTCTTGTTTTGATAATGAGTTGTAATATTTTTCTATACAACCTAATTTTGTAAGTTGTTGATCTGGAGAGGAGTAAGGAGGGTAGATCTTGAGGGTTAGATCACAGGCTGAGGACCCTGGTGCGATCTAGTCTACCTCATAATAGATCTCAACCCAACTGAGAAGAGTGGTAAAGCACACGACGTAGAGATCCAGATCTTTATGGATGTAGCCCAGAGGGGGGTGAACCACGGTAAAACCTATGTTATGTGATTGAAGGCATGTGTGTCTCTATTGTCTTCGGTAGTTACTGTTAATGAGTTGATTATATTCTATGCATGATCGTGAATGATATTTTATTGTGTTAATAAGTTAAAATAAAACTTGCAACGTACATTTCCCATATCCCCACTCAATCCTGGGTTGCAGACACATGAGTATTTAAGCCACCCATTAAGACTATCTCGGGTGAGACGGCGCAGTGCACTTTATGAGCTACGTTGCCTTCTGGTTTACTAAGGGGGGTGATAGTTTTAGAGGCTTTGTTGGAACCCTGAACAGACATGAACCCTGGGTTAAGTATAATAAGATATAAACTCAGACAGGATATCTAAGTAACCAACAACTTGCCATGGATTTTCTCACCCATTTCCAATTACCCATTAGGTATGAAACCGACACAGAACTCTTGACCTCCCTTTATCAGAATAACTTCATCCATATTTCTTATCATATTCATGAATGGAGATGACGATGACAGTTGATCAAAGCCACCATTCCCGACCAGTTGTTGGTTGAATGGTTCACAAAATCTCTATTACCTCCTATTGCTCATGATGTAGCCATGGGTGGTGTAGTTACCAAAGAGGAATCCATTTCTCATGCCCAATATTTGGATCTAGTTTATTCCCAGTTCGGTACTTTGTATGAGATGATCCCAAACGCTCCCCACACATCAACTGATCCATCAAAACCATCCTCCACCGCTCATTCAGATGGTGTTATCGGTTCCATCAAAACCCAGTCTGTCTCATAATCGAATGGCACAACCAATCATTCAATAATTTCCTCGACTACAGTACATACTCCACTCTCATCAAATTCCACCCCTACTAAAGTATCTGAAGTGAATGCAGTCCAATCTGCTTCCCCACCACAATCCGGGGGGGAAATGAAAAATAAGAATAAACCGAAGTAAAATAATAATCAAACTAAAAATACAAAAACACAAGAACAATCACTTGTTGTTGACAAGCAATCGCAGTGCAAACCAAAATTTCCCTATCTCATATGTGCTAAAGATCATTACACACAAGACTATCCCCACTAGGAAGAAGTTGCTAAATTATTTAAAGCAAATTCTCAACATGTTGTCTTGACGCATCCTTTTCCGCAGCAATAGTCATTGGTTGCACAAATCCTGCACCTTCGCAAGGAGGTAACCCAGGCCATCCTCCTAATGAGGATGTTTCATCAAGTGCATATATTTATATGTTTAATGGTGTATATTTGACTACTCGGACTACGACATATGACACACCCCCAGGTAAACTCGGTAAGGAAACTGTAACTAATGGAACTGTGAATGATCCACTTTCCACTTCAGTTTCCCCTCTATATGGACCTCTCCATATTGAGAAATTGAATTTTGACTCTATCTTATGTCCACCCAAGAGTACAATCAGAAATTCGACCTTTAATCCTAACTCTCATGCTGCCCAAAACTACAACATTGTTGAAGATTTGGCCCAAGCACTTTATGTGATGTCGGCTCTTGAAGTTCTGCAACACTGCCCTATCCAACGTAGGACTCTCTTGGAAACCATCGGAGCTATAGATCCTGATTCATCAAATAATATCACGTTTAACTTGGACAATTTTAAATCACGACTCTCTCACCAACTTGTGTTCCAAATTGATGTTGTTGTCCATAATCAACATATTCATCGCACGATATTGGATGAAGGAGCATCAACATGTGTCATGTCTTTAGCCTACTCGAAAGGCCTTAAATCACTTGGTCTTAATCAATCTCCAACCATGTTAAAATCATTCTATGGAATAGGTTTCCGACCTCATGGATTGTTACAATCATTAGCCATTCAACTTGGAGGGGAACTGTTTTCGTCGATGTAGAAGTAGTCAATGCTCCTCTAGATTACAACTTATTGTTTGGAAAAAGTTGGTTTTATTCCATGACTGATGTTGCTTCATTAGTTTTTCGATGTGTCCAATTCACACATCAAGGAAAAACAGTGACCATCGATCAGTTAGATTACTACACCCCTGATGCTCGCACTCAAACAACCAACAATATTCCATTTTTGGGGGATTCAAAGATTACTTATGAAAGTATAGGTGTAGGTTTACTGAAATATTCTTCACTCATGGGAACTTTCCCTACACCTCTTCCTCCAACTATGCAACATATCGCAACGGTTAATATGATTTCGACTATGGTACATCAGTCTCTTGAATCATCTGATCCATGGATTGTACCTAGTCCCTTAGAATTTGATACAATAGGTGACACTATGCCACTTGGTCCTGCAGAGGTCGAGTACGACACAATTTAATCTGCCTCTCCTTCACTTGACGACCTACATCTTTTGGCGTCTAATTCCTATTCGTTACCATCTTGGTTAGATTCCCTATCCTCCACTTTCGATTACATCCCACAGATTTTTCCATTCGATTAATCCATTATGGAAATGCTTAATATCGAAGAGGCACCATGGGATTCCGGTGATAGGTGGTACACCACGTAGTTCCTTTCAATCAAGGAGTTATGGCCTTGTGAAGTTAGAAGCCCTGAAGAATGGTCAAGAAGCCCCTAGTTGGTTACAAGTATTTAATGAAAGGGTAAAGTCGTTGTAACAAGAAAGTAAAGAAAACCCTAAGATTAAGGAAAGCAGTTACCCAGCAAAAGTAAATACACCTCAAGGAGTTATTCACAAGTACATTCACTCACTTATTCTATTGAATATCGTCTAGTGAACTAGTGATCTATTTGACAAGTTTGTGATGGTGAAATCTGAGGTAGCGACAAGTGAGAAGTGTGGGAGTCTTGGGCTTGCAAAGGAGAGTGAAATTTTATGAGGAAACACTAGTTTGGTTGACCCTTGCAGGTCAAACTACTAGTGTCCCACAAGGAATCCTTGTGATTTTCACAGTGCCTGTCACGCAAGGCCTAGTGTTACATCATGTCTTAGTCTCACGAGGACAAGATAGGTTTGGGGAAATGCTTGTACAAAGTCCCTGAGGTCAGAGGAAAGTTTAGAGGTTAGAACTATTGTGTATCAGGTCAGCTACAGAGGTATAGGTATGCTTATGTGCTTGTTTTGTAAATGTATGGTTGAGTTATATACTTGATGTATGGTGGCATATTCATGAGGCACATGCTTTGGTTCTTTGAGGCAATCATTAATGGTATGGTACAGATCTATGCTATGGTATATGGTACAAGTTCTATACATTATTGATACATGTTATACTACATATTTTGGTACACAGTTGATGGGTGATATGGTACAGGTTTTGGTATAGCTCATATTCATGATCAGTTACAAGTTGATGGCATAGTGATAGTAACAGGTTGGATATAGTGACATGTTGATCTGATAGGTTATAGGTTGATTTGACAGTGGTCATGACAGTGATAGTGACAGTGGCAATGATTATGGTAGTGACAGTTTTGTCTACACTTATATTTTACAGGGGCAAGACAGGGAAAGGAAAGGGGATTGTAGCCTCCTTCTGGTTGGAGCCGAAGAACACAAGGAGTTTGACAGTGGTCGTGACAGTGATAGTGACAGTGGCAATGATTGTGGTAGTGATAGTTTTGTCTACACTTATATTTTACAGGGACAAGACAGGGAAAGGAAAGGGGGTTGTAGCCTCGTTCTGGTTGGAGTCGAAGAACACGAGTTGGAGCTTCCTTCAAGTTGGATCATGAGAATCAGGGGGTTGTAGCCTCTTTCTAGTTGGAGCCAAAGAATTCAAAGAGTAGTAGTTTCTTTTAGGTTAAATAGGGGGTCATAGCCTCCTTCTAGTTGTAGCTGGAGAATTGGGAAGTTGTTGCTTCCAATGATTGTATTATTTTGATATAAGAAAAGCATTACGTGGTTTTCTCCCATTTGGGTTTCCACATAAATTTTGGTGTATTGTGTTTCTGTGAATATCTATTATTCTTTGATGATTTATATTTCTCATGATATATTTATGATATACTATTTATAATGTTAATGGTTACATATTGTGGTTAAAAGTGATAATAAAGTTCTCATACTGATTCACCCCCCACCCCTCTTAGTATTCCAACAAAAAGTATCCAAGATTAGATATTTGTAGGCTTCAAGATGAACCCTCCTATGTGGATGGTATTCAATATTATCAGGATATTTTTGAAATTGAAAAATAATAAATGATGTCCTTGTATCAAGGATGTTTTTCTAAATCAACTTTTTCACATTCAAGAAGAGAAAGTGCAGACAAATCATACTCATCATTTTCCAAAAAAACACCTAGTTCAAGATGTTGAGCTAGGTGTAAGGCTAGATCTCGTCCTCTGATTATGTGAGAATTTTTTATCGTGAAATCGTGATCTTGTATCTTGGAAAACCATTATGAAATTTTTTCTGAAAGATGATTTTAAGAAAGAAAATATTTAACAGGGGGTAAAGGGATTTTTACCTACAATATATGTTATTTGCCTTAGATATATACTAAAGGGTAGCATATATTGTTTCTTCAGTAGCATTAGTATAGATAATGAAATCCTTTTCAAAATTTGATTTCACCAAAACTATTGAAGAACTGATTTCTCTCTTGACTTCTACAAAATCCTTTTTGGTATCATCATTCCATGAGAATGACCAATCTTGCTTAAGCATGTTATGAATTGGTTTAGCCATTCTTGCAAAATCAGGGATAAATATTCTAACAAATTTGATTTTACCCATGAAAGATTGAATCTTCTTTTGATAAGAAGGAGCTTGAAGATTTTGGATTGTGATAACCCTCCATGTATCAATACTAATTCCTTAATCAGAAACAATATGACCAAGAATTTTACCTTTTGTGACACCAAAGATTGATTTTGTAGGGTTAAAGGACATTCCAAACTTTCTACAATGCAAGAAAACTTTTCTAAGATGATTAAAATGATCTTGGTGGCTTCTAAAATAGAAAGTTAAATCATCAAGATATATTTGAATAATTTTACCGATAAAATTATCAAAGGCTATTTGCATAGCCCAATGAAAAGTAACACCTGCATTTATTAGACCAAAAGGCATTCTTTCATATGCAAAGGTGCCCCAACGAGTAGTTAATGTGGTTTTGTATTTATCCTCCCTCTTGAATCTATTCTAATTATAACCTGAAAAACCATCAAGAAGGGACATTGTTTGTGACCCTACCACTTGTTGCAAAATTAATTCCATATTTGGAAGAGGAAAATTATCGTTTACACTTTCCCTATTCAAAGCACGAAAATCAACACATAATATTCTATCACCATTTTTATTCTACACTAAGACAAGATTAGACACCCACTCATAAAATTTTATAGGAAAAATAATGTGAACATTAATCAATTTCTCAACTACCTTTCTGATGGTAGCTTCCAAGGCAGGGTTGATAGGTCTTTTTCTTTTCCTAACTGTTTTTTCTTCTTCCTTAATAGGAATAGCATGTTGAATAAAATTGGGATAAAAACCATGAAGATCCTCATATGACTAAGTAAAGACATCTTTGAATTCAAGGAATAACTCCATGAATTTTTGTTTTTCTTCTTTTGAACATTGGGATCGAATTTTCAAAGTATTTGGATTATCATGAGTCCCAATATTCAGTGAAACAATATCATCAATTTTTTGTTTTGACTCCTCCTCTTATTTTTCTTTTGTATTCCCACCATCACTCGATGAGAATGAGTTGTCTAAAGGATTCAGTTGTTTAGGAAATTTATTGTCTTTTAAAGATATAATTTCCTTTCTTTTAATACGCTCAATCTACAAGAAAGAAAAAATACTTTCATCATCAGGAAAAACTTTCCATGATTCTACATTATTCGAAAAATGTGGATGATATAAATACATGAATGTACAATCGGGCCTCTGAGGCAGCAATTTCCTTGTAGAATTTGTTGCAAAAACAGTAAGCCTATCAACCATCGAATCTAGGTCTTTTCTGATGTGTGTGATGTTAAAAGCTAAAATATTTGAAATCAGATACCATGTTTCCTGTGTATATATTTTCAACAATTTTTTTAACGGAGTATATATTTTTCTAACCATATTCACAATAAGATATGAATCCCCAAACATAGTAAGATGATAGCAACTAAGATTAAAAACATTTTTAATACCAAGGATCAAGGCTTCAAACTATGTAATATTATTGGTGTAAGCAAATTCTAATCTGTAAGAAAAATTTTGAATCTTTCCTATGGGAGAATATAATACTATACCTAAACCATTACCCTCACTTGAAAAAGAACCATCAAAATGAATGTGCCACATTTCGTCTTCAGACTCTAAAGAGAGTAAAACTAGATCACTATCTTCTTCAAGAAAAACAGAATATACACCTAGGTCGTCCTCAATATAATTTATATGAGGTTGTGGAAGACTCTCAATATATGGTGAGATTCATCCTTCCCTAAGAACAATGTTGTTCTTTCCATTTTTAGGGAGGAACATGTGTGATCCATCTAAAGAAATGCATCCACTAGTTAATGCCTACCATTCTCTTCCTAAAATAATAGAATGATTACTTACTGGCATCTCTATCACTTGAATGTTGTAGGTGGTTCTTATTTATGGATGAGCACAAAAGACTGATATCACGTCTTTGATTTCACCAATTGTAACTTGTTTCTTACTATTATAAGACAATATGCTCTTTGAATTCTCGTTTGTACATGAAAGTCCCAATTCTTCCATGATAATCTTTGAAATAACATTGGGACCTGACCTACCATCAATTAGGCAGCAGTGGAAATTTGTGTCCATTATCTTTACAGATACATATAAGGGAGGATTTTTAACATAACTCCTAGGGTTATATACACCTATTTTATTTATATACATCCCTTCTTCACTTGGCTCTTCAAATAATTTAGCAATTGGAGAAGTTTTACCTTCCATAAATTAGTTCATATGCCTTTGTTACTCTGGGATGGTGACCATATCCAATAATAATGCATCTGTTTTTATAGTAGCTATCTGCTTTAGAATATTCTATTTAGAAGAAGAAGGAGAAGAGGTGAAACCTCTTGACTTTGTGCACACTTGGAAACCTGAGGGTTTGTTTACTGAGAGAATGAAGTTGGGGCAAAGGTAGTCTTGGGAGGATTACCCTTCCCTTTGTTAGCATAGGATTTATTTCTTGTATCAACCATCATAACATCCTCTTATGGAGCCCAATTTAGGGCAACAATAGTTGTATCAATTTTTTTTCCAAAGAATTTCTCTTCTTCTCTCTTTTTAACCTCACAGGTACTCTCATCATGGTTATCATCACAAAATTTACACCAAGATATCTAAAGAATAGACTTTGTAGGAAAATTATTAGTCTAAAAATTAGTTGGTTGATTCCTAAAAGCAACTTATGTAGAAGTTTTAGCTAGGGAAGATGTAAAAGTCACCCCTTTTCTCTCGAAAGAAATCATATGATTTCTCATATCCTATACCAACTACAAGACAGTTGATATATCATTTTGTTTAACATAATATTCAATTGGAAAACTTGTTGGACAGTGGGTTGTCATTGATTTCAACAAGCAGTGGTTGTCATTGATGTCAACAGAAGTGATGGGTGTATTTGGATAAGTCTCCAAAGTGGTCCCCTTATGGCATAGATCTAAGCATGGCCCTCATGGGAAAATGCTTTGAAGAATTCTACAAGAAGCCCGAGAGGTGTGGTCGTGAGACCCAAAGTTGTTTGAGGAATAAGGACATGAAGGATAGTGAAAATGAAAGTAACTCACTCATGGATGGATATTCCCTGTCATATTTTTTCGGTGACAAGTGGTACACCACGTGGTTACTCACGATTAAGGAGTTATGAGGTCATGAAGTTCTAAGCCCCAAAGATGGGTTAAGAAGCCTCTAGTTGGTTACAAGTCAATTAATGAAAGGGTTAAGTGGTTGTAACAAGAAACCCCTAAAGTAAGGAAAGAGGTTACTTAGAAAAAGTATAAATACACCTCAAGGATTCTTTCATAAGTACAATTCACACACATCTCTATTGATTATCTATCTTGTAAAGAAATTTTGATCTATTGGTGAATCTAAGTTTGATTCTATGGTATCAAGTCTGAGGGTGCGAAGGAAGGTCAAAGTTGAAAGTCTCTGAGTTGCATAAATTGTGAGTAACCCTAGTTTCTGAAGTATTCACGGGTTTCAAGTTAGAAGGGTGTGGATGTACGCGGGCTACAACGAAGAAAAGCGTGGATATCCATAGGTAGTAGTGAAGGAAGTCACAGATTTTTGAAAATATTGTAAAAGGGTGTGAAGAGATGCTTGTCCCATATTGTTGATGCCCAGGTTATTTTAATTATCTGTCATCTGATACAGCAGAGTGTCTACAGGATCAGAGGCATGTTCTTTATGTGTGTTTATAATGGATTATATGGCACATGCTTGAGGCATGTTTTGGAGGCCCCTTTGATTTATAGTTGCATATAGTTGAGGTCCATTTTTTGGTGTCATTGATATATGCTTGAGACATTTCCTTGGTATATTGTATATGGTTTTTATTGTTCATTGTTAGAGGCATATATTTGAGGCATATCTTATGGTAGATGGTATGATGCATGCTTGAGGTACATTGTGGTACATGGTTGGATACTTGATGTTGATATGGTCTATATGATAAGATCTGGTTGTTATATCAATAACATGTTATAGATTGATGATCAGTTACAAATTGATGTGACAGTGATAATGATAGCTATAGGTTGATGATACAATGACAGTGATAGATTGGATACAGTGACAGGTTACAGGTTGATGTGATAGTGATAGTGGCAATGATTGTGGTAGTGATAGTTGGTCTACATTTCTATTTCAAGTTGGTAGGATGGGGCAAGGAAAGGGGGTTTTAGCCTCCTTCCAATTGGTTCCAGAAAACATAGGGATTTGGAGCTTCCTTCAGGTTGGAGCCTAAAAATCAGGGGGTTGTAGCCTCATTTTGGTTGGAGCTAGATAATTTAGGGAGTTGTAGCTTCCTTCAGGTTGGAGCCTATAAATAGGGGGTCGTAGACTCCTTTTAGTTGTATCTAGAGAATTGGGAAGTTGGTGCTTCCAATGAATGTATTCTTTTTTGATATATAAGAAAATCATTCCATAGTTTTCTCCCATTTGGGTTTCCACGTAAATTCTAGTGTATTGTGTTTTTGTGGATATTTATTATGCTCTGTTGATTTATATTGCTCATGATATATTGATGATATACTACTAATGATATTAATTATTAAAAATTGTGGTTAAAAGTGATAATAAATTGTTCATACTAATTCACTCCCCCCTCTCAGTATTCCAACAATTGGTATCAGAGCGGGTCCTTGAAGAAACAGTCTAAGCACTAGAAGGAGATCATGGAATACACTAAGATTAGAGTACCTCAGTTTGACAGCCATAATTATTCCTTCTAGAGCAGAAGGATGAAAACATATGTGCATGCACGGGGATTTGATGTCTTGCGAGAAGTTGTAGATGGATACAATGCACCGGCCACTCCACCAAAACAATTCAAGGGACAAAAATGCTATTATGAATGGTCTAACTGAATCAGTACATGTCAAGGTTATGCACTATGAATCTGCAAAGGAAGTTTGGGACAAACTTCAGAATATCTACGAAGGTGATGCCAAAGTCAAGGGAGATCAACTTCAAACCTTTAGAGCCTAGTTTGAATAATTGAAGATGAAGGAATATGAAGACATTGCCACCTATTTTCTATGAGTTGATGAAATAGTCAATGTTATTAAAGGTTTGGGAGAAGAGATGAAAGAACCAGTCATTGTTCAAAAGGTACTAAGGTCTCTACCTATGAGATATGACCCAAGTATTTCATCCCTAAAAGAAAGAGAAGACCTAGCTACATTGAGCATGGATGAGCTACATGGGATACTCATAGCTTACAAAATGAGGATAGAGCAAGATAATCTAGTCACAAAAGAAGCAGTTTTTAAGGCATCCAAGAAGTCAAAGAAAAAAAACAAGAAAAAGTCAAAATCAGATTGTAGTTGCAGCAACGATTCAGAGGAAGATGAAAAAATGGAAAACTTCATGAGAAGGCTTAAAAGGGGAAGCAACAAGTACAAATGTATGCTTCCATTGAAATGTTTTAATTGTGGTAGTATTAGTCATTTTTCTTCTAAATTTCCTTATGATAAGAATAAAAATAGCGATGAAGAAGAAGATCCAAAGAAGAAAAAGAAAATTCTAAAAGGAGACAAGAGAAGGAACAAGAAAAAAATATTCAAGAAAAAATTCTACTCAAAAGAAGATAGGTCCTCATCAGAAGAGGATGATGATAGTGACAGAGATTCAGAAAGATTACTCTTCATGGTAGTATATGATGATGAAGAGGACTCTGAAGAAGAAAGCAATGTTGATCTCGGAGTAGAATTAATCAGTGCCTTAGAAGAACTAGGGAAAGAAACAAATTAAATTAAGTCACTCAAGGTAGAGTTAAAGAAGAAAGAAGGATCTCAAAATTCCAACTCAAAAGAAATCAAACAGATAATCATGAAGTTAAAAATCCAAGTAGAAGAAGATAGAAGGATTGAAGAAACACTCAGAAATCAGTCAGAAGATAAGGATAAGATGAATGAAATCTTGGAAGAAGAAATAGTTACCTTAAGAAAAGATCTTCAGAAGAAAGATATACAGCAGAATAGCACCAAAATATTGGATGATATCATAAGCAATCAAAGGCCATATTATGATAGGTTCAGGCTAGGATACAACCAAATGCAGACTGAGAAAGGTTCAAGCTCCAAGACAAAAGAACAATAAGCAAAACAAAGCACCTATGCAGAAATAGTCATAGGTACTCAAGAAGAAAATCATAGAGGAACTGTACCACCTAGAAGATTCATAACACAATAATTAGCAACATCTCAAGAAGAAGAAGGCTTCAGAAGAGAAACATCATTCAAAAGATCCCCTAAATACAGGTATCAAACTATTTCTCTTGGTTTATGCTATTCTTGTAACAATTTTGGTCACAAATCTACAAAGTGTAGAGCCTATGCCAAGAACAAAAGAAACTATGAAGGCTATTCAAACAATAGTTATCCTAGAAAATCACATGAAGCACATAACTTAAATAACAATTGTTTTGGTTCACTAAGTAATGAAGTAGAGTGCTGCAAGTGGAACCATTTTGGACACATGGTCAAAGATTGTAGACTGACTATTCCTCCAAGGAAACCAAAGCATAATATCAAACAAGAACCACAAAGGATATGGAGAAGGAATCAATATCAATTCAACATTGAAGATTGTCCGCTTGCTTTACAACCTCAACATAAGAAAAGTGGGTGGTATGTTGAAAGTGGTTGTTCGAAGCATATGACAGGTGACAAGAATAGGTTTCTAACACTAAAGAAGGAACATGATGGATCGGTTTCGGTTGGAAATGATATTTAGCCAGATTTATAGGAAGAGGCATAGTTAAGCTTGGAAGAAAAGATGTCATGTTCTATTGGTCAAAGAAATGAAACACAATATACTCGGTGTAATTCAAATGTGTGATCAAGGACACAAGCTTGTGTTTGACTTAGAAAAATGTGAGATAAGGAAAGAAGGATCATGCAAGTTGGTGGATACAGCTATAAGAACTCCAAACAACATATACATCCTGAATGAAATTGGAAAGGAAAGATGTTGCTTATGAAAGGAGAATGAAAGTTGGCTCTAGCACAAAAGAATGGGTCACATGAACTTTGATAACCTTGTAAAAATCAGTAGAAAGGAAACAGTGAAAGATATGCCCGAGATTTCAAAGCCAAAAAATACTTTATATGAGCATTGTCTATAAGGAAAACAAACTAGGACCAAGTTCAAATCAAAGGAGTTTCCACGACAAAACCATTGGAGATTGTACACATTGACCTATGTGGACCTACAAGAATGAAGGGATTAAATGGAGAACATTATTTTATGTCACTGGTTGATGAATACCCAAGAATGACTGCAGTTTTCTTTCTCGGGAAGAAGTTAGAGGCCTTCGAACACTTCAAGATATACAAAGAGATGGTTGAGACCAAAATGGATTTGAAAATCAAGTGTTTGAGATCAAACAATAGAGGAGAATTTAAATCAAAGGAATTCATGGATTTCTATGGAGAATATGGAATAAAGATACAGTTCTTGGCAGCCAGGACACCTCATCAAAATGGAGTTGTCGAAAGGAAGAACAGAACAGTAGAGGAAATGGCCAAAACCATGTTCAAATATTCCAAGTTGAGTGACATATTTTGGGCACAAGTAGTACATACAACAAGTCACATGATAAACAGAGGAATTGATCAAATATGCACAAAAACAACGATATGACAGAAAAGGCTCACTAGCCAACACTGAATGTGTTCACACCAATGTTACATACTTATAATACAATGGATGATGCCACCTCAATGAGAGATTTGCTCTAGATCCTAAAATCATGCATGATTACTAGGCTAGGCAATATTAACTAAGTCATTAGTCATCACTTGATGATGTATTACTAATATCCTAAATGAATAATACAAATATAGGTGACAATTAGACTTAGTGATTGGTAAGGTAAGTCATAGGCTAAATCACAAGTCCGATCAATAATACCGACAATGAAGCATAAACTGGTATCAATTCCAAGTCTTCATATTGAAACTCTTAAGTTGAGCATCAATGAAGAACTTCCTGAAAAACCACCAATTCGGATGTTGAATGGTTCATTTGAAATGAACTGGAAAAGAGCTAAGGTATGGAAGTGAATAGCTGCAATATCTGAACATTCCTTGATTGCTTGACAATTTGGTCATTTTGCCAAGTATTTGAGCTAGAAGAATCTGATGTCTTCTACTAATTGGTGAACATGTAGTATCACCACTCTAATATCAATGTATCATTGAAGTGCTCTCTCAATTTATGGTTTGGTATAACCACTAACCAATTGATACCATGTATCTGATGGTTTTTGGATGACCACTAACCAATTTTGACACTTTTAGGTGTTCAAGAACATCCCAATGTACCATGTGTATGATTCAATTGCAATTCATTGAATCATAATTATGCCAAAGTATTCCATCTACAAACTGCAGTTGTCCATCTGGAAAATTTGATGCCCATCTGGCATATTTGTTGTCGAAACTTTCAGTATGACAACCATATGCAATTCCATCATTAATAGGAACAATTTTGGTAATGGAATTAACCAGGTTAAAGGAGGGTATTATTTTGTCTCATATGCATTACTTAATAAAAAAAATGTGCACTATCATTTAAAAATAAATAAAAATAAGGTTAGGCTTGTTGTTGAGTGATAGTAATTGTGATATTTAATGGAAAATTTTCAAAGTGGGGATTTGAAGCTACATATCATGCATCATGTTTTTATGGCATAGTTAAATGCATGATCCAAGTGGATATTGGTGGCCACCCACCTATTCCACTTGGACCCCAACCATTGTTTCTTTCAGTTTTCCAGTTTCCTTAATTGTAGCACAATTTACTATTTTTGGCAGTTTTTCGGGTCCTGAACTTCCACAGCCATTTTGAGGCCCTAAATGACGTTTTTTGGGCATCAATTGGTCGATAAATATTACTTTGTTTTGGACCATGATATTCGTTGTTGGAATTTGTAGTCCTCGGATAGATCTTGCTAGCGATGTATCACATGCATCAAATGAAGATAGTATGCCAAAGTTATGACCCCGAGAAATTGATGTACCAATTTACCCCGACGGGGCCCATATTCTGGTGTTTCATCTCCTAGGGTTAGGTTTGTGGATGCTTAGGGTTTCCATTGTTTATAAATAACATATAGGCCTTTGATCCTCATTGTAACATAGAGTTCAGAGGTCTGTAGCCGCCACATCTCTTCTCAAAGATAAGCTACCAGCGCCCTAGCTAGTTTATTTCTATTATGTCTGTAAACAAATTTTAGTTCTTTGATATTAATGAAATGAAGTGTTATTTCCGCTGCATCTTTGTATTCATGGTTATTTGTGTATTCTGTTGTGTTCCTGCATAAATTCAGATCAATGCACTCAAGCTTAAATTTTGTAAAAGGATGATAAAAAGTATTTTTTTTAAATGAGGATAAAATGATTCTTCCTTAAAGAGGAATTAAAGGGTCTTTAATGTTTATCAAGAAAAGATTAAATTTGCAAAGGTTATAAGACAAATTTGTTTATTGGCTTAGTGAAAGCCTATTTTGTAAAAGGAGATATAAGGGTTTAACTTCTTCTTTAATCCTCAAATACTTATGGTTGTTGACTTCATGTACCTCATTTTTAAATAAAAATACTCATTTTTTGGTGTTGGCTCCATGTCTTAGATATGTCCTGAAATTTGAATAAGGGGGGCTAAGGACATTGTCGTTTTCTGCAATGGTGCATGTTTTTTATGGTACTCTCTTTTTTGTTTGGTTTTGACATTCTTATACTTGAAAATCATCATTTAATGTAAAACACATGGCATTCAAAGCAAGTTAATTCGAGCACACAACTTAAAGTCATTCAAGCACAATCGAGTAGAAGTGATCAAGAAGATGCAACGAACATTCATGCACATACAATCAAGTACAATCAAAGTCAAGCACAAGTAATCATGCTTCTCTAAATAATTTTGAATCATTCAAGTTGTTGTTCACATCAACATTCAACGCCATCAACATCTTCAAATTTGAAGATAAATTCAACTTTGAAATAAGCATTCATTGTAAATTTGCAAATAGTATTTTTTGTGAGTAATCAAGATCAACTATAACTTCCAACATTTTTTTGTAAGTGTCAAATCAAATCAAGTTGAATTATATTTTAAATTTCGGGTGCATTCTCAGTTGAACCCAACACACAAGATTGAGATATTGCATGTTTTAGTTCTTGAGTCAAAATTAATAGGGTTGAGTAGTTGAAACTCAAATAATTGTAATACTTTGGGATGCATTTTTGGTGTTAACCAACATCCTAAACTTCCTAGAAGTGAATTCAAACAAACAAGTTCAAATGAGCGATCTCAAGTGAACGAATTCAAGCGAGTGAGTTACAAGAAGACATCTTTCAGTAGTTCAAATGGAGTGAAGTCTCGAATTATTAGAGTTATTGAACACTCTAATAATCACCTCTCAAGACGACACAGTAATATTGAACAAATCCACTCTTGAATAGTTGCTAACTTGTTTTCAAGTGACAGAAGCTAAAGTTAGACTTCTTCAAGATCAATCCCAAGTATTGAATGATGAGTTATAGATCTAAAAAATCAACAGCTAGTGAACTGTTCCGAAATAGTTTTTGTTCAGAACAACCCTCTCTATGATGATGAAGATGATGATCTTTTTGATCAACAATCATTAAAGGAGAAACTCAATAAGACAAATCCATATGCAGACAAAGACAAATTTATTCATGAACCTACATTTCAAAAGTTTTGTTTTGAGTTTAGTGAAGAAAATATTTCAATGATGCAACAACATGCAGTAAATCAACTTTCATGGATTTTAAAGCAACAAGTTCATAATACTCTTTCCAAACCCATCATCAGACCTTGGGAAGAAATCAGCTACAAAAATAATAGAACAGGACTTGGATATGACAAGGAAGATACCTTTTATATTCCCAATTATTCCAGACCAATCCAGTTCCAAAGTGTTGGATTCCTTCAAGAAGATTCACTTTCACTTGTTCCAGTTCAACATCAGAATGTGAAATTCCAACATTGTAATCGAGTTGGTCACATGGAGAATCAGTATTTTGATCTCCATCCTTTCCAGCATTGTGGTAAGCATAACCATTCTTCAGACAGATGTTCAACACTGAAGAAACCTAGAAGATTGAATATTCACTATGAGTGGATTGATCCTTGGCAGTGGTCATCAACAACCAAGATGTTATATAAGTCTTACCGTAGAATTCAATCTTGAGTAAAGACCAATCTTGCAGCACTTAGAATTTTTGTACCTCACATAAGTGGTCCCCTTATGGAGTAGCTTTCGAGCATGGCCCTCACGGGATGAGATAACATGTGGTTTTTTCCACATGCCCACTTTGTGATGTATACAAATGGAACAAGTATGGTACTCTCTTGAGCCTAGAGGGGGGAGTACATTGATGTAACTCTTATGTACCTTAAAGGGGTGAGTTCAAAAATCAAATGATGATGGTTCATGAAACCACTTGTGGTCTCTCCTTTCAGCTGACAAAGGGGGGGATTAATGATGGAATTGCAGATGGTTGTCAGACTAAAAGTTTCGACAACAAATATGCCAGATGGGAAATTGCAGTTTGTAGATGGAATACTTTGGCATAATTATGATTCAATGACTTGCAATTGAATCATACACATGATACATTGGGATGTTGTTGGACACCTAAAAGTGTCAAAATTGGTTAGTGGTCATCCAAAAATCATCAGATACATGGTATAAATTGGTTAGTGGTTATCCCAAACCAAAATTAAGAGAGCGCTTCAGTGATACACTGATATTAGAGTGGTGATACTACATGTTCACAAATTAGTAGAAGACATCAGATTCTTCTCGCTCAAATACTTGGCAAAATGATCAAATTGTCAAGTAATCAGGGAATGTTTAGATATTACAGTTGTTCACTTCCATATCTTAGCTCTCTTCCAATTCATTTCAGATGAACCATTCAACATCCAGATTGATGGTTTTTCAAACAGTTCTTCATTGAGGCTCATCTCAAGAGTTTCAGTATGAAGACTTGGAAATGATACCAGTTTATGCTTCATTGCTGGTATTATTGATCAGACTTGTGATTGAGGGGGGGAATGTTAGCCTATGGCTTACCTTACCAATCACTAAGTCTAATTGTCACCTATATGTGTATTATTCATTTAGGATATTAGTAATATATCCTCAAGTGATGACTAATGAGTTAGTTAAGATTGTCTAGCCTAGTCATCATGCATGATTTTAGTATCTAGAGCAAATCTCTCTATGAGGTGGCATTACCCATTGTATTGTAAATATATAGCATTGGTGTGAATACAGTTGAGAGTTGGCTAGTGAGAATTTTTCATCATCTTATTGTTCCTATCTATATTTTATCAGGAATGCTCAGAAGTAACAGCGATAAGACTCCCTACGAGTTATGGAAAGGAAGAGAGGAAAATCTTAAGCATTTCAGAGTATTTGGAAGAAAATTTTATATCAAAAACTAAAATGCTAGGCTTGAAAAATTTGACTCCCAAGTGGATAAGGGCATACTAGTTGGGTATTCAAGCAAAAGAAAAGCATATAAGAGCTTCAATCCTAGACTCAACAAAATCGTGGAAAGCATCAATGTAACGATTGACAAGATAGATGTACGGAAAGGCAAAGAAGGAAGCAAAGATTCAGAAGAATAGGATAACGAGGAAGATATAGAAGAAGAAGAAGCAGAAAGGAATCAATAAGCATAACAAGAGGATGATGAGCAACAAATACCTCCTAAGACACTGAGCCGATGAGCGCATAAAAATCATCCACTAGATCATATTATTGGAAATAAAGATCCAGGAGTTGAAACCCGAAGATGAATATGTTCACCAGAACAACAACACCTAGCACTGTTATTCATAGTTGAACCAAGAACTTTTGAAGAGGCCAGCAAGTATGAACATTGGATCAAGGCTATGGATGAAGAATTGGATCAGATAGAGAGGAATGACACATGGGAACTAGTTCTAGGACCGAAGAATAAGAACATGATTGGTACAAAGTGGGTTTTCTTAAACAAACTAAACGCGGATGGACATGTAATAAAAAACAAAGCAAATTTAGTATGCAAAGGATACACTCAGATTGAAGGTATAGATTTTGAAGATACCTTTGCCCTAGTTGCAAGGATGAAAGCAATCAGATTGATCTTAGCCTATGCATGTTCAAAAAGAATCAAAGTGTATCATATGGATGTAAAATCATCCTTTCTAAATGGGGAATTAAAAGAAGAAGTCTACATCAAACATCTTGAAGGGTTTCTACTATCAGAAAAGGAATACTATGTTTGCATATTGAAGAAAGCATTAAATGGACTCAAACTAGCTCTAAGATCATGGTATTCAAGATTGGATGGGTATCTATAGCAACAAGGATTCGGGAAGGGCAATGCAGACAACTATATCTTCATAAAAGTGGATCAAGACAGTATATTGAAAATTGAAGTTTATGTAGATGACATCATCTTCGAAAGTGATGATGACAGGATGAGTCAGAAGTTTTCCATAGATATGAAAAATGAGTTCGAAATGTCTTTTCTTGGTGAGTTGACTTTATTTTTGGGATTACAAATATGTCAGCGTGATAAAGGTATTTTCATCTCTTAGACCAAGTATATTAGAGAAATGTTAAAGAAGTTTGGAATGGAAGATTGCAAACCTGTGAGTACTCCTATGCAGACCAATTGCAAGTTAAGCAAGGATGATGATTCTAAGGATGCATATCAGAGACTCTGTAGATCGATGATTGATAGCTTACTCTATGTGACATTGTCTAGACCTGATGTGATGCAAGAAGTTGGACATATTTCAAGGTTTCAATCAGCACCAAAGGAAACACATGTTATGGCAGTGAAAATAATATTCAGATATCTCAAAGGAATAGAAGAGTTTGTATTATGGTATCCAAAGGGGAATGATCTATCTTTGGTTGCCTACACAAATGCAAACTAGGCAGGTAGCATTGATTATAGAAGAAGTATAAGTGGAGAAACTTTCCACTTGGGTGAGTGTCTGGTATCATGGTTAAGAAAGAAACAATCATCGGTATCTTTGTCCACAGCTGAAGTAGAATATATTTCAACGGAAGCATGTTTCACTCAGGTTCTCTAGAAGAAGTAGACCTTGCAGGATATACGGGTAAAGTAAAATGAGCCCATTTCAATAATTTGTGACAACACTAGCACTATCAGTATATCCAAGAATCCAGTGATGCATTCCAAGATGAAACACATTTTGATCAAGTATCACTTTCTACGGGAATGGGCTACAGAGAAGAAAAACAAGCTAGAGTATATTGGGACAAAAGAGGACATTGCAGATATCTTTACCAAACCTATTTCGAGGGACACCTTTGAGTATCTTCGATAGAAACTTGGAGTAGTTTTTGCCCCACAGTGATCCACAAGGGATTGGACACAGTAAGATAGGGGGACAGAAGAAGAAGACTTGAATAATTTAAGTAAAGAATATTTTGAATGTTTTTCATATACATCATAGATTTACACGAGGAAGCACCATAAAGAGAAAGCAGAGGCTTGTTGGCATGGGGAGCATCCCCAAGGAGAACTACCCTTTTCCATTGAAGTCAAAGCTGGAGAGAGAAAAAAAAGGCATGGAAATGAAGAGAAATAACATAAGCATGAAGACAGGGGGAGTGATAGTCATAGGTGGGGGCATAAGCAGGAGCATGAGTGTTTATGTGCCATCAGTGTTGCCATCAATGCCAAAGGGGGAGATTGTTGGACAATGGTTTGTCATTGATGTCAACAATCAGTGGTTGTCATTGATGTCAACATAAGTGATGGGTGTATTTGGAGAAGTCTCCAAATTTGTCCCCTTATGGCATATCTCTAAGCATGGCCCTCACGGGAAGACGCTTTGAAGAAGTCTACAAGAAACCTCGGAGTTGTGGTCATGATACCTGAATTTGTTTGAGGAATAAGGACATGAAGGATAGTGCAAATGCAGGTAAATCACTCATGTATGGATAGTCTTTGTCAGGTCATTTTTGGTGATAGGTGGTACGCCACATGGTTCCTCACGGTTGAGGAGTTATGAGGTCATGAATTTGGAAGCCCTAAAGACGGGTTAAGAACCCCCTAGTTGGTTACACGACAATTAATGAAAGGGTTAAGTGGTTGTAACAAGAAAACCCTAAAGTAAGGAAAAATGTTACTTAGAAAAAGAATAAATACACCTCAAGGAGTCTTTCATGAGTAAAATTCACACACATCTCTATTGATTATCTATCTTGTGAATAAATTTTGATCTATTGGTGAATCTGAGGTTGAGTATGAGGTAGCAAGTCTGAGGGTGCGAAGGAAGGTCAAAGGTGAAAGTCTCAGAGTTGCAAAAATTGTGAGTAACCCTGGTTTCTGAAGTAGTCATGGGTTGCAGATCAGAAGGGTGCAGATGTACATGGGATACAGTGGAGAAAAACGTGGATATATGCGGGTAGTAGTGAAGGAAGTCGTCGATTTGTGAAAATCTTGTGAAAGGGTGTGAAGAGATGCTTGTACCATATTGTTGATGCCCATGTTATTTTACTTATCTGTCATCTGATACAACAGAGTGTCTATAGGATCAAAGGTATGTTCTGTATGTGTGTTTATCATGGATGTTATGGCACATGCTTGAGGCATGTTGTGGAGGCCATCTTGGTTTATGGTTGCATATGGTTGAGGTCCATGTTTTGGTGTCATTGATACATGCTTGAGACATATCCTTGGTATATTGTATATGGTTTTTATGGTTCATTCTTAGAGGCACATATTTGTGATAGTGGCATACATTTGAGGCATATATTATGGTATATGGTATGATGCATGTTTGAGGTACATTGCGGTACATGGTTGGATACTTGATGTTGATATGGTCTATATGAGAAGATCTTGTTGATATATCAGTGACAGGTTACATGTTGATGATCAGTTACAGCTTGATGTGACAGTGACAATGACAGTTACAGGTTGATGATGCAGTGACTGATGGGTTGGATATAGTGACAGGTTACAGGTTGATGTGACAGTGACAGTGACAGTGACAGTGGCAATGATTTTGGTAGTGACAGTTGGTCTACATTTATATTTTAGGGTGGCATGACGAGGGGTAGTGACAACTGGTCTACATTTATATTTCGGGGCGACAGGATGGGGCAAGGAAAGGAGGTTGTAGCCTCCTTCCGGTTGGTGCCAGAAGTCACAGGAAGTTGAAGCTTCCTTCAGGTTGGAGCCTGAAAATCAGGGGGTTGTAGCCTCCTTCTAGTTGGAGCTAGAGAATTCAGGGATTTGTAGCTTCCTTCATGTTGGATCCTATAAATAGGGGGTCGTAGCCTCCTTCCAGTTGTAGTTGGAGAATTGGGAAGTTGGTGATTCCAATGAATGTATTGTTTTGATATATAAGAAAAGAATTGTGTGGTTTTCTCCCATTTGGGTTTCCACATAAATTTTGGTGTATTGTGTTTCTGTGGATGTCTATTATGCTCTATAGATTTATATTGCTCATGATATATTTATGATATAATACTTATGATTTTAATGATTACATATTGTGGTTAAAAGTGATAATAAAGTTCTCATACTGATTCACCTCCCCCCCCCTCTCAATATTCCAACAAGACCTGTCCTAGCCAACTGTTCCTCAAATTCCAAGCAGGTTTGTAGTGCAGATCCTAGATTATTAGCATTCTTTTCTTCAATCCTATTTCTATAAGCAACAGATAAAGTGTTATAGTAATACATAAAAGTGGCATGATTATAAGGTCTAATAATGTTTGGAATTTGATTATACAATTTAGTGAAACGCAAATTGAAATATTTTATAGTTTCACCCTTATAATAAACAAGATTTTTATATTCTAGGGGCCCTTTTTGTCTCCCAACCTTTTAGGTTTTCATGCTTATTGAGCCAAGAAGGGCATGTAGCTAATTTCATGGGAATAAGGGGCCATCAAGCTCGAAGGTGCTCTAGCAAGAACATCATGCAATAAAGGCTCACCCTGGCATCCCAAGAGCAATGAAATGTTACTCAAAAAATAAAATTAAGGGACCCATAAGATAAATAATTAATCAATTGCTTAAACTTTCCAAGGTAGAGCGTTTGTGGGCTATGCATTTCCTTTTTAGTGCCCCTTATTGACTTCAACTTGGAAAGGTGTGCAAACCAAGGTAGACTATATGTGGGCCATGCATTTCCTTTTTAGTGCCCCTTATTGTCTTCAACTTGGTGACACATGCAAAGTAAATGGATAATAAAGGGTTTAGAAAAAATATTCCTTAAAAACAAAAAGAGAAAAAAGATGTGGCTAGCCCTCAACAAAGGAGCCCATAAATGAGACAATACGAGCCCTTGTATGTCATGAAACCCCATACCTAGAAGATTAACCCCATCCACTTCACATTCACTGCATGGCCTAGAGAGGTTTCGCTTTCGAAACTTCCCCTACTTGAGGAATTGGTTTACCCAATAGGGCACTATGACACCCCTCCCATAACTAAATTTGGAAAATTGTATAAGATCTTTGAGCACATGTTTATTTTGAAAAGGGGGGATTTGATGCACATGTTTGGGTGGTTATTTTATTAGATATGGATTACTTCGCATGAGATTGTGACATCTTGATCCAGGTGGATATCGGTGGCCACCCACCCTTTCCGACTGGCTCAAAACAGTTTTCTGGCAATTTTGGCAATTTACTATTCTTAGCAGATTTTACTTCTGGGGCCATTTTGAGGGCCTAAATGAAGGTTTTTCGAGATAGAGGTTCTCAATGATAGCCAAAGGCATGATTGATCCCCCAAAATGAATCTCCTCAATGATACCTTTCCAACGAGCTATCACACGCCTAAAACGGATATCGTATGCAAAAGTTACGACCCCGGGAAGTTGATGTACTAACTTACCCAAACGGGGCCCACATGACTTTTGGCGCTTCATATCCTAGGGTTAGGTTTTTGGATGTATATGAATTTTGGCATTCTCATCTATTGTAAAAAGGCCTCTAGAGCCTCATTGTAATCATCTTCTCACGGATGCGAGTAGCAGCCACATCTCTTCTCAGAGATAAGCTACCAGCGCCCTAGCTAGTTTATTTCCATTCTGTCTGTAAGCATATTTCAGTCATTTGTTATTAATGAAATGAACTCTTATTTCCACTACATCTCTGTGTTTATGTGTATTTCTGTATTTGATTGTGTTCCTACATAAATCTGGATCAGTGGTATCAGAGCGGTCTGCTCATTCTCGATCCTTCTTTGCATGTCCCCAACGAGATCAGGGTATAAGGAGTTGGGGCTCGATCTGGTTGAACCTTTGCGAGATCAGCCTCGCAAA
>ML781058.1:252065-262946 GCA_009831015.1 Picea engelmannii
CACTGCCCTGGCATGGTAACCAGATAATGGAAATGTCATACTACTAGGTACCCATGAACATAATGGGTTGGCTCGTGATGAGACCCCCCATCCTCTTGGCTAGGTCTTGTTTTGTTATTTTTCTTTGAGTCCCTCTTGTTTCTTATTGAGAGGCTTTTTATTGCCTTCTCGGGGATCCCTGGGCAAGGCATCTCTAGGTTTTATTTTTATGGATTTTATCTCTTACCAGTTGCTTTTACCTCCTGGGCCTTTAGCCCCTTCTTCCCACGAGATAAGGTGTAACCCCACAATAAGATCATCCTAATGTCCGGACTAGGGGAATGGGATAGATGAGTGGGAGATAAGATGTAGCAGTGATGAATGATGGGAGCGGACGATGGCCCTTCAAAATCCCCCCTGGTGGCTAACCAAAACCTATGGGTACAAGCTTGCTAGGGTACCTTGTCAATCCCCCCAACCATGGTCAAGTGGGTTAATGTAAGATCCAAACAATCGTCAGAAATGAAAGGAATTTGATGCATATATCTAAAGGTTATAATGACCAAATATGACACTTACCATGATACCTGGGCCAATTATCTCATGGAGCAAGAGTCTTCTTCGATACTAGTCCAAGCCGAAGGTGATGGATGTTGCTACTACTGATAGGACAAGTCTGATGAAGAAGAAGAAAGATGGGCCCTCCAAGGCCATGCTCAGGTCAATCCTACTCTCTGTACTCCATGTCTAGGACCTGTGGGCCTCGAGACATGATCTGCTAGTTATCCCTAGAAATCAGAGATAACAGTAGGCAAAATATCACTGGGAGATGTCATATTAAAATATGCATAAAAATATGAAACTGATGGTCTGGATGGAAAGATCTCAAAAAATAGGTTGTTTAAAAAAAACGGCACTGAAAATGGACTTCGGATGTGAAAGTTTTGTCCTTTTGAAAAAAGGCATTAACAGTAACCAAAAAGCCACGTGGCAAGTAGAAGTTGGTCCATGTGGTGAGACCCATCCTTCTAATAATATCACTTTTAAAAATAAGTTGCTTATGAAGTGACATTTTATAGAATAAGAGGGGATCACTTTTGCAATGAAGTTACTTTATAAATGAAAAGTTGCATGAAAAATAAATAACTTAAAATAAAATATTAAAGCTACTTATAGTTATTCACTTTTATAAATTAAGTGAAATACGCTTTACAATGGATGTATGAACTTTTAAAAAAAAAGTAAAAAAAAAAAAACTTAAAGACAAAACCTCTTACTTTATAAAACAACTTTTAATCAAGTGAGCTAGTGCAAAACATATTATATTGTTTATAAGGGGGATTGTTGTTGTTGTTGTTGAAGACGGCCTTGGAGAGCATGCACATAAAAAACTCTTTTCACACAAGAAAAAAAATTCTCTTCTCGATAGAAAAAAGGGTTAGATCTCGGTTAGCTTACCCAAAAATTGCAACTTTTCCCTCTATTTCTGAATTACCGAGATCTCACAAAGACGCATGACAAAGAGCATATTGTTATAGCCCAAAATGCCATTGCTATGCATTTTTGACATTAACCTACTCATTTACACATTTTCCAACCACTTTTTTTGAGGTTCCTCTTAAAAAACATATTTTTGTATGGTGTATGTGCCATGATACACATGCAGCACGTGTACATACGCGATATGAATGCCTAAAAACCCGCATATACTCTCAAAAGTTGCAAAAAATAAAATATTTTGCACTTTCTAGCGGAGTTTATGGGCTATTTTGGGTTGCACAACCATTTTACCTCTTGTATCCCTTTTGAAAACCGAATAACCATCATTTCTCCATATAAAAAGGGTCATAGGGGGGTCATTTGAAGATATGAAAGAAGAGGCAAGTGAACTCTACTAAAATTTCTCCCTTTTTCATTACAAGCCTTTGCATCTTGTTCTGAGTTTCCATCCTCAACATTCCCAATCATTCATCCTCCTTAAGCAATCCATCCATTTCCTTATATTGGCATGTTGGTTGTGAGGATATCACTTTGGGATTGGTGCACTTGGAGTCTAATTAGAGGAACCCAGGCGAGGTTCGTGGAGAAATGTCGAAAAGATTAAGGTTGTATCTTGTCATCTTGTTATCAATAAAAGAGAATTTTCTTGTCCCAAATCTATGTGTATTCATGTTTGTATTTCTGAAATGTTTTCATGAATATTTAGGCCTTTAAATGATCTTTGTTATTATGCATATGATGTTGTATATTGTTCTATGAAGTTGTTTCAGGTCAGCATTGGCAGGAGGCCTGCAATCCAGGAGCGAACAACAAGAGGAAAGGATCTACTACAAACGAAAGGACTTAAGGTGCATATATTGGTTTACACTCCCTTTCCTTAATTGTCATTAGGTCTTGTTAGATTTGGGTGGAATAGGAGTAATTCTATCTTTTAAGGTGTCATTGCTCTGCTAGTCACTAGACCCTAATTAGGGGTATTTTTCCCAAAAGTAGAAATGGCGAATCCATTGGGGAAGCTCTCTAGGGTCTTGTTAGGAGATTCTTTTTGGCTTGAATTCCTATGTTTTTTGTGCTTTTTGAGTCTATAAGAGTCTCTGGTCACCTTCCAGTTGTTCACCAGTTTTCCTTATCTGGATGGTCACACTAAATTTTATCTCTTTTTTGGGTTTGTTCAATCATATACGCACCCTGGTGTATACCCAACCCGCGTACATACGTGCTCTAAGTTAACCCAGTGCACGTACATCCGTAGTCTTCCTGTGCACAACACACGTATATTTTCTTTTGAAGAGATTTTTCAAAAATGTTTCATTTCTTCCAGGAAACCTTTGGTTTCTCAGGTCCTCCTGAGTACCAGAGACCTTTGTTAACTATTTTTGAATAAGATTTAAGTCTTGGATCGTTTATGAAATAGCAAAGAAATCCTCTTGTATATTTTCTTTCTCTCTTTCTGTCTTTTATCAAGGTTGAAGGTGTGCTTTTAAGATTTAGGTTCTCCTTTGGATTTTGGTGAATCTTTGCTTTCTGGCAGTGGTTTAGGACCTGAGTCAATCTCTTGGTTGTTCTCCTTCTCTCTTGGTATGCTTTGAAAAGAAAAATATATATATAGTTGTTTTGTTGTTTTCATTTCACAAACATATAAAAATTTCAAAAAAAAAAAGGTGTGGTTAATTTTAAGCTTTTTTCTTTCCTTCCCTTGTATTCATTTTGCGAAAAGAAAAAGAAGTTTCTTAATTGCATTTGCATGTTACTTTCCACGTTTTTTTGGTTTAGTAGCTTAGGTTGTGTTTATAAAAGAAAACAAGTCCTAACATGTTGGTTATCCTTATCTACATGTCTGAGTTTATATTCTTATCTTGAGTGACCCAGGGTTCATGTCTATTTGGGGTTCCAACAAAACCTCTAAAACTATCGGCCCTCCTGGTAAACCAGAAGGAAACGCAGCGCATAGAGTGCATTGCACAGTCTCACCCGAGATAGTCTTAATGGGTGGCTTCAATACTCATTTGTTTGTAGCCCGAGATTGAATGGAGATCTGTGCACTGAGAGTTCTTATTTAACTTCTTAAAGCAGTAAAATGTCATTCGCGGTCATGCATGGAATGTAATAAACTCATCCATTCCACATACTAATATCTACTTATAAAAATAATGAAACACGTTCATTTAATCACATAACATAGTTTTTACCATGGCTCACCCCCTCCTAGGCTACGTTGACAAAGATCTGGCTCTCAAGATCTTTTATTATAGCAGTTCCAAAACTACGGCACCGAGCACTTTACGGCTCTTCCCCGTCGAGTCGAGATCTATTGTGAGGTGGACTAGATCGCACCAGGCTCCTCAACCTATGATCTAACCCTCAAGATCCACCCTCCTTACTCCTCTCCAACTCAACAGCTTAAAAAATTAGGTCATATAGCAAAATATTACAACTAGCTATCAAAACAGGACTCCTCTTCTATACTCTCTATATCCCGTCCAACTCTGGTCTCTCTTTATGAGACCTAGGTATCTATATTTATACATTTCTGGCTCGCCATCCATTACAATGTATTTCAAAAACCCTAACCCTAACGTCGTTAGGTCTTCCATGCATGCGCGTGTGTTTCTCTTTCTTCCAGCTGTCACTTTCCTCGTGCATGCCTTCTTTCCCAAAATAGCATTTCTTTCCACTTTGGCATGCTTCCAACATAACCCAAAGTTCCTTGTTACTTTCTTTCCGAAAAGGCTTTAGTAGTTGCATTTCATTGGGAACGAAAAAGCAGTATAGGATAGGTTCTGCATATAATCTTGGTTTGCTTTTTGAAAAGTTTACATTTTAAGTGAAAAAAAAGAGTCGAATATTCATTTGTAGGACGTAGTTTGCTTTCATTTGAATTTAAAGCACAATGTTTTAAAATCTTTATATTTCTCCTCTTTTTTGTCTTTAAAAGAACATCATGAGTTTCACTATTGCACCCATGAGTAATCAAGCCACTAAAATTAATGCTTAATGTTAAAATCAATTAGATTTTTTCATTTATAGGGTACACCAATTAGACTAGGCTTTAGGGCCTTGGATTAGGTGTGGAGATGAAACTCTCCAAGGCCACTAAACGAACTTAAGAGTTTGAGATAGGGATTGTTGAAGTCTAGTGTCGTAAAAGTTAGCTGAGACCCCCCTCTAACACAGGGGCTAAACACAAGGTCATGTAAGGAAAGGCAACAAAGATAACCCCTCCAAAGTCGGACCAAGCATAGTGAGGATTATATTTGAGGGTCATTCTTGGGATTCTATTGACTTCATATGTCTACGGAGCTTCATGGACCTCGAATTCTTTCGGGATCCTCAGTTGTCTTTCGGACCATTTTATTTTGGTACCCTTGAAAGGCTTCAAACATAGTTATCCTACTCATACGATATACCCGACTGTCGATTGTACCCTCCTGGTAACCGAATAGGAGCTGGAAACCTAGTTTCCTTTTATAGGTACTCACACGGGTGATTGTGGGGGGCATACTGTAGTACCTAAGACATATGTTGGACCACACTTCACAGAGAATACCCAGAGGGTGTTTCTGTGTTCGAGTTACACTTGCATCGGTAAGTTGCTCTAGTGTTGGTTGGCATAATTGTTCTTCTTTCCCTTATCTCGTTTGTTTGATTTATCTTTAGGGAATTTTTAGAGTGTGCTTTGTGCTTCTCCCTAGATTTACCTTAGAGTGTTCATTTATCATTTCACAAAGTGGACGATCAATAGCTCCGTCATTCGCGCAGGCTGCAAGGCCTCCTACCGGTAACTGTGGAGCCACCCCCACCACTGCTGAGGTGAAGGTTAGATCAAGAAGGTTCTTTTGAAGCTATTGGGCCACAAGAAACTATGCCTGATCCTATTCCTATAAGAGACACTATTGCACTAGAGGTAACTCACATTTTAGACCTCGAAGCCAAAGACTTCGTTAGGCCCTGGAACCCTCCATTAACTAACCTCTCGATGCCAGTTGTTGTTCAGTTAGTCCCTCTTGAGGTGACTAATCTTGATCATCGTCCCGTTAGGTGACTGGCTATGGAAGAAAATGATGTTTCCTCTACCAGGAGTCCTCATACTCTCGTCCCGGCTGCAAGTGGAGGGGGCGCCATGTCCCCTCTCCTACCCTCCCCTATAAGAAATACCTCTCGTCAGACACCTACCACTTCTGGAAGTGGCACAGTATCTACTACGATTTCAACCATTGTTCATACTTCAACCATACAGAACATGTATGTCACTCCTTTTTCATATGGGATGTTTGGTTTTGACACAAGTTCAACTTTAACCTACTCCACTTTACAAACTCTTGGTCTGGGGGCAGGGAGTTCTAATGCTCCCTTCCATGGATCCCTTAGGGGTGCCTATGCTCCATACAATGCAGTCCCTTGTGGTGGGGGTCATATTCCCCCTCCATCCCCCTCGCTTGGAGGTGCTTCTCAGCAACCATCCAGGCCCAATGCCAGTTCTAGATTTTTTAGCAGAGGGAGTCAAGGGCCTCAATCCTATATGATTATGGTTAGCTCCATGAAGTTCTCTTTATTTGGTGCCTTTGGGAATAACTCCTTCTCTTCGTCAACATTTTCTTCAAGAGGAAACCCCTTTCTCAATAAACCCAACACTATGCAAGCCTTTATACCTTCACAAAGAATGATGGTAGGAATCACTTCCTTTCAATGTCTTGGAAATCCCAGGCAGGGTTCTATACCTCTACAAGGGATGTCGATCAGAGGTAACCCCTCCCACATCTAGTGGAACATCGTGCAAGGTTCAATTCCTATACCATGGGGATCGACTGGGGGAAACCTAAACCAAGGATTTTGGAATACTATGCAGGGGGGAATCCCCACTCAAGTTATGCCATCAAACTATTTGAATTCGTCTATGATGCAGACTAGTGCATAGGTCCCTTACACTCACCAAGTAAACCCTAGTTTTTACCAGAACCTTGTTTAGCAGGCAAACGTTTCCTGGTAACCTAGTGTCAATCAATATTCAAGTTACTCTTTTCCTTTAACTCTGCCACAACCCAGGTTATTGTTTCTGGAAACTCCTCATTTTCCAAACTTGTCAAGGTTGTTAAATGACCCTAATTTTCATGATCCACGTTGGCCTCCTGCGCCAACTAAGTTGCCCATAGATATTCTAAAATTTGAAGGCAAGTGTTGGCACAGGGGTAGACCCAAGGTTCGACGCTACAACAGTGCACCAACAAAACACTAACTACCGGCCCTTTCGGCAACACCTGCGAAGCAGATGAAGCCTCACCCGAGGTAGAGGCAAGGGTGGTTGCAGGACTCCAGTGTCTGCAACCTTAGTTGGGACACAGATATGTGATTACAACACCTTAACAAAGCACTTAGCAGTTACAGTTTGTTAATATTCAGCCTTAGTTTATAGCGTAGTTAAACCCTAACAACATATCAGCGTAGTATTTATACAGATCTAGTAGATTCAAGTACTAAGCATACCAACATAGATCAGATCTAGCATTTATTCACATTATTAGGCACTAAGATACCATATTAGATCCTTCTAAGCATTCATCAGTGCACTAATAATTATATCACATAGACAAGAGAACAACCATAAAGCACATAGAAACCACAATGCAGGATATACGTGGTTCACACTCACCCTGGGGCTACATCCACCAAGTCTTCTTCTTTATTTATTTCTGTCAATCTTCTACATGCACAGAGCCATGATATCTTACTCCGCAGAGGACAGGAGTTTGTGCACCTCACTAAATCCTCCTTCCCTAAAGTACAGCACAAAGCCTTCCACGGTCTCTTACAATCACTTGCAATTAGCTCTGCAAGTCTCACACAGTGTGCACAAAGAAATTACAATTACCACTTGCACTTAACATCACATACTTGTCCATCCTTCGATCACATAGATTGAACTCTAGCACTTAGCACACACTAGCCTCTTCTTACATCACCTAGCCATCCATTTATATATTACAAAATGGCCCTAAACACGGGTAAACCCATGGGTCGAACTCCCCATTCCGTTACATAATCCCAAAACCCAAAAAGCACTAAAAAGGGGCCGAGATCCCATGATCTCTATTTTGACTTGCGCTCTATCTTCGATAGCCTGTCAAAGTCCCAAAAGTAGGTCAAACATGACTAATGATCCTCAAAACTTGGTCAAGGAACAACATGCCCCCAACACTCACTTGTGACTAGTCCCGAGTCACTCTGGTCTGGGTAGTTGTGCTTCAAAAGCCTCAATCTTGGCTCGAGCTACTTTGACTTGTTGTTGCGCTAGGGCCTTCTGCTCGGCGAACTCTTGGATGACTACTTCATTGACAGGTCCCTCTAAATGTTGTTTGACTACAACGACTACTTGTTCCAACTATGTGCCTTGGCCTTCAATCTCCTCAAACAGTTTTCAAGCTTCATTCTGGACTGGTTGGAGCCTTTGATTCACTTCCATGAATTTGCTCTGGATGGTGTGGACCTTCTGTTGAGCAGTAAGTTGTTCATGGGATTGCTTCATCCTTTCAACTACTGATAGAATCTTCAACTGTGCTTGTACTGTTATTTCTTGTTGCTTTGCCTCCTGGAGCTGTGACTCCAGTACCTTCAGCTCATTATCTTCATTGAGTCACTCATAATTATGTGCATTGTGAGCACTTAGTTGTTTGCATTCCATAGTGAATACTCTGATCCTCTCGACTATGCTCCGGGTAGTGGCTTCTCTTTGATCTCGCACTTCCTGTGGGGTACTTAGCACTGTTCATAGCTCGAGCTCTGTGATTCTCTATTGAAGTTGTTGGATAGCTTCCGCGAGCTACTCTACTTGATGTTCCACTGGGTCTTCCTCCTTTTTCTCTAAGCCTGTCACAGAGCAAAGCGCTCTACTAACTGCTTCTTTTACTCCCACCTGCTCTGCGAGAAATTGCTCTTTCTCTTGTTGAATCTGCACTTTCTCTTCTTCAAATTTAGTTTGGAGGGCAGCCTTCTCTTGCTGCGCAACTTGGTGTTGCTCTATAACTATGTTTTGTACCTACTTTAGGGCCTTTGTGACCTATTCAATTTCTTCCTGTGCACGACGAAGGTGAGCTTCGGTCACATCGCCTAGTCTGCGGAGTTGGGCAGGCTCATCTCCCAACTCAGGTGCTTCTAATGGTGGGGGCGCAGTGGATATTTCATGCCTGGATTGAAGGGCCTATTGTACCCATCTGAGTTCAACCTCGATTCTATCATACATCTCCTCCTGCTTGACTGATCCGTAGGATCTTTTAATGACTATGGTTGAGTTTTAAATTGCATGTGTTAATTAACCCTTTTAAGAAGCTTAATGAAAGAATGAGGAAAAGAGAGGAATTATGACATCCATATACACATATGAAGATCTGAAATGAAGTAATAAACAACAAACCATAACACGAGAATTGATAACGGAGTTCGGCACAATGTTGCCTACGTCTCCGGGCCTTTGTCTCTATGGGGGAGGCTTCTTTATTTCTGTTAAAAATCTCAAAAGTACATTGCAGCAGTGCCAATTGGCTACAAGACTGATATGTTCATGTTCTTATAGATCTCTAGAACCCAGCAAAGAAAACAGCACGCAAAGCGGATGTCTGGAGCTCCCAGAAATGGCCCGCAAGCGTCTGCTCCTCAATAGCTTCCCTACATAAAAATGGCTTTGCTTGGCTTCCCTTCAGCATAACTCTATTTTGACTATCCTCCATGGCCTCAAACAGGCCTGGGTTTTATAGATCTGAAGTTGGTTATCCATCCCCAACTTCCTCCCAAAATTTGGGCTCCAAAAATGCCCAATATCTCCCAAAAATGGATAAAATCCATTAATACAGGCATAATATCAATAAAAAAAGAAAAACATTAACAAAAACCCACTTTTGTTTTAAATTTGGGTGCAGCCCCCAAGCTTGCGCGCCCTTGGTCATATGGTGGATGGCCATGTGGCCATGTGCTCCATTCATTACGCACTATCCCCCCTGTCCGGCTCTTGGTCTTCAGGCATAGTAATAGGATCTCAGGCTAACAGTCATAACCCACGCCCCTTTTGGTGGATGGCCCTTGGTCCTATGGGATCCACCTGAGATCTGAGGGCTGGTCCCTATCTACCAACTCCCCCGCTCTCACCCGGTTGCTTGGTTCCATGGCGTGTGAATAGACCACGGGCTGGGGCTAAGCCCCAGCCCTTTCCGCCCCCAAATATTACATTATTTAAATTTAAATACATATATTACCATATACCTGTTAAGAACTAATAGTGGCCCGGGTGGTTAGCCCGGTCCTGCCAGTCCACAGCCCAGAGGAGGTCGGGGGTTCGACCCCCATGGATTCCATAAAATTTTACACTACGTCGGATAGCCAACCACAGGGTGCCACTTGGCAGCCCATGACTGGGCCACGTGGCACCTCTCCAACCAATCAAACTCTGCCACCTGTCGAGCGTCGAATGGTCCACGTGTTTTCCACGTACCCTGCCACCTGCCAACCTGTGCCACATGTCTGCCACGTGTCACCCTTACAGTGGTGACATGTGTCACCCTCGGACTGGTCCAACTGTACCTGTCGTACTCCCTGTCACCTGCCACGTGTCATCACCAGAAGCTGCCACGTCATATGTATGGTCTTACGGCCTGTACAGTCAGCCTGCCACGTGGAACTATACGGACTGTACAGTCATCCATTTTTTTTGCCTATTTGGGTTTTCGGACAGAATGTGATATCTTTCGCATACGAAGCCCGTTTGACGAAGTAAATATATGGCCGGAATCAAGAAGATGAGATAGACACAATGGTGCTAGTTTCGTCGGATTCCGAGCACTTTCATTTTTTAGCCTTTTTAAGCCCTATTAGGCTTCTGGATCCGATTCTGGATCACACCTCCCCACTAAAATACCTTTTGGTCCCCAAAAGGTTACTGACCAGTCAACAAGCTCGGGATAGGCCACCTGGCTTGTCCTCTGTCTCTGAACTCTGTCCTGTGCACCTGTCTCATCAATATCAACTGTAACACAATCATGACAACTGACAGTATATTGTTAGCCATTTGAACTCTGTTACATCTTACTGAAGCCACTATCATCCATGTAGAAAACATTATTAATGACAGCATCAAAAAGACAACTGCAAATGAGCTTATATACTTGAAATATTTGCACGACATGAGCTTATCTTGAAGCAACTTATGATTGATTTTCCATTCAACAATCATTTCTTGTTCTTGCTTAAGATCAATTACTTCATTTGAAACAATTATTGGTTTTTTGCTTTCTTACACTGCCTTCTTTAATTGTTCCATTGTTTGAAGTGTTTTATTTTCCTTAACATGATGAGCATGAACCACATAATCTTCACCTGCTTTGGTAAATTGATATCGATTCTTTGTCCTGTAGAAGATTG
>ML781058.1:276441-289154 GCA_009831015.1 Picea engelmannii
GTGACTTTTACTTTATTTTATTATTCCTTGATTAAATCACTTAATTAATTAATTAATTAACCATTTTACCTCTAAAAAGTGATTTATCCATCCTTATGGCTTCTCCGACCACTGAAAGTCACTTCTCATCATCTTATCCTATAGTGCTCTTCTTCCCGATTCCGATGAGCTATCACACTAAGAGGTTTCTCCAAGTAATATTCCCATTATGACCTTCTTAGTGAATTTAAATAAGATATGACCCATAATAACTCAAAATTATGGAAATCGTCGAAATGCAACAAAACCAAAGCCAAGCTGTGCGGAATGGATCCTGATGATGAACGGTGCAAGTTGGACCCAAATAAACCCCTCAATATCTCCGAACTCTCTGTCACCCCTATCTGACTACTCGGGTAGGCATACCACTCTGAAATGTTGTAATGTTATAATGTCCCAAAATGGTGACATTACAGCTCGAGCTACTTCGACCTGTTGCTGCGCTAGGGCCTCCTGCTCAACGAACTCTTGAATGATTGCTTCATTCATAGGTCCCTCTAAACGTTGTTCGACTGCAGCAACTACTTGTTCCAACTCTGCGCCTCAGCCTTCAATCTCCTCAAATAGTTGGCAAGCTTCATCCTGGACTGGTTGCAGCCTTTGAGTCACTTCCATGACTTTGCTTTGGATGGTGTGGATCTACTGTTGAGCAGTGCATTGTTCTTGGGATCACTTCATCCTTTCAACTGTTGACAAGAGCTTCAATTATGCATGTACTATTGTTTCTTGCTTCTTTGCCTCCTGGAGCTGTGACTCCAGTACCTTCAGCTCAATATCTTCAATGATTCGCTCATAATTTTGTGCGCTGTGAGCACTTAGCTATTTGCATTCCAAAGCAAATGCTCTGATCCTCTAGACTGCGCTTCGGGTAGTGGCTTCTCTTTGATCTTGCACGTTCTGTGGGGTACTTGGCATTGTTCGTAGCTCGAGGTATGTGATTCTCTGTTGAAGTTATTGGATATCTTCCGTGAGTTGTTCTACTTGATGTTCCACTGGGTCTTCCTCCTTTTTCTCTAAACCTATCACAGAGCAAAGTGCTCTTCTAAATGCTTCTTTTACTCCCACCTACTCTGCGAGCAACTGCTCTTTCTTTTGTTGAATCTACACTTTCTCTTCTTCAAACTTAGTTTGGAGGGCAACCTTCTCTTGTTGCGCAAATCGATGTTTCTCTATAACTACATTTTGTACCTACTTTAGGGCCTCTGTGACCTGTTTGATTTCTTCCTGTGCGTGACGAAGGCGAGCTTCGGCTGCATCGACTAGTCTGCGGAGTTGGGCAGGCTCATCTCCCAACTCAGGTGCTTCTAATGATGGGGGGGCAGTGGATACTGCGCGGCTGGATTGAAGGGCCTGTTGTACCCCTCTGAGTTCAACCTCGATTCTATCATACATCTCCTCCTTCTTGGCTTCATGTTTCTACAAGATGTCCTGCGAGGCATCTTCTACAGCTACTATGATAAAGTCAAAGTCATCCATAGTGAGCATAGTCTGCATCTTAGTCAAGATGGCTCTAGATTTCTTTCAGGAAGTGGGTTTCGTGGGAGAAACCTTCCTTTTCTTCAAGGGATCATCCTCATCAGCAGGGTCCCTAAGCAGTGTTACTTTGCCTTGCTTCTGTTGGTCCTCTTTGCCACTTGTCTCTTCTACTTTGTCATCACCCCCTTGTCCAGGTGATACTGAAGCAGTTCCTTCCGATGCCCTGCTCAAGTTTTGGACCTCTTCGGTCTTCTTCCTTCTGCTGGGTACCGGACAATCCTTTGCTTCATGAGTGGTCTCAGGGTTGTCGATTAGTTCAAGGTCTGCGAGGATGAGGAGTTCTACAAACCAGTCCTTGGTGATCTCTTCAAGGTCCTCCTCTGTGAGCTTGTAGTACGATTGAAGCTCTTCTTTATGCTCATATGTGCATGCGGTGATATAAATGAAGTGTCGATCTATGCGAAACTTTATGAGGGATCAGAATTGATGAAGGGTCTTCAACGTCATGCGAGGGACAACTTCGATAGCCCTCTTCAGTTGGAGATAATAGGTATGAAAGTCCACGTTCGACTGCCACTATTTTCCCATATCGCTCGAGTACCAAAGCGTGGTGAACTTCGCAATGAGCAGCTTGAATGGCTCAATGTCCAGGAAGGTCGCACCTTCCAGCATTTCCCAAGCGGTAAATGCAATGAGGATCAAGAGCCAACTTAAGTGGAACTCATAGCCCTGATCCTGAGCTTCGCGGAAGTCTAATTCCAATTGGTTGACTAAGTAATTCACCCAGTTCATCTGGAGTCCTTCTACACATTTCCCGGCTAGGTCAACAATGAATCATGTGACTTGAGTAGGTCGGTTCTTCCTCACTAGCTTCCCTGCGATCAGCTGGCAGGCCAGGCGCACTGCGCCATTCTGGATGGAAGCTACCTTGTAGCCTCATGTTCCCTTTTCTACATCGTCGTAATTGTCCTTAATTCTCTGTGCTAGGGCATAGTCGGAAGCCTTCCCTAGGTAGAAGTCTTGCGGGTCAGGTCCTTGCATGCTCAATACGGTAATCCTATGGATCAGCGTCGGATCAAATGTAATGCGTCTATCTAGCCATAGGTAGCTTCCATGGTAGCACGATAGCATGAGCTTAACACAGACATTAACCTCCTGGTGCCTTCCAAAGTGTGGGATCTTCATCATGTTCAAGAGGGTGGACAGCGCAAGGTTCATAGTCCATAGCTGGAGGATTATTTTTGAGTTCTTTCCCTTCTTCCTGGTCAGATACTTGTAAGGAGAAAGCATGTTGTAATTCTTACGGTCACCTAAGTTGAAGTCGTTGAACTTCAACGTCACGATATTATCTTGTTGCATTCTGACTACACGTATCCCCTTCGGGAGGTACGCAGTAACCATGGTGTAATCAAAGTCCCTCGGGACAATGTCATGACTCACCACGTCTGCCAGAGGCGGGATCTAGTCGGGTAAGATGGTCGGGATTAACTTCGTGTTTGCTAGATCATCTATGTGCTTGCTAGTCTTCTTTGTTGCCGGTCGGGATGGTCCAGATTCGCAAGTAGTCAATAGAAAATTTTGCACTCCTTGCGTCGATGAAGCTTGAATTCCTGTTGAAATCACTCTCTCAGCCATCATATCAATTAAAACTTCCTCGACTGACTTCTCCATAGCACTGAGCTCGTCTGACATGCACGCTCTCGATCAGAAAACTCGGGTGGATGGATGAGTGCTCAAAGCAATAAAATCAGTGTCGATCTTACTAAGCACAACGCAGTAGCAATGGGTTCTCTTGTTAGTGCTGATATAATTCGCAAAAGTGTTCTCAGTGCAATAGTCGACAGACTAAGTAGACACGATGTAACAGATCTCTTCAACAGATAAGAAGCTTTCCATCAATGCAGTTATATCCGTTGCGGCGTGGTCCCAATGGTATGATGGTGAGATTTCTGGTCATAACTGTTGTTCTAACCATTTTGGAACGTTGGTCCAATGGTTATAATGCTTCCAATGGTCATATCTCTTCGCCATGTCGAAGTGCCATGGGATGTTGTTCTGATATACTGACGAAGTTCCAATTTTGCAAATCTTCCTTCCGCGAAGTTCCCTCTGGGCCCTTTTGTAACTTTTCGACCTTTGATCTCTTCTTGCTGAGTTTTCTAGCCTTCTTCTAGGTGATCTTCGTCTCGGTATTCCTCTTTCCATTATGATTCTTGTCTTCTCTTGGCATAGCAGCTTCACGCTGTTGAGATTCTTTCATAGGATCAGAGAATAATACGGCTTCTCTATCTAGGGTAGGTTCTCTACTCGTCTGTGAATTTTATTGTGTTCTTTCAGCTTCGTGATCCAAGTTTCTGGTTCTCAGTAGCTTCGATCTGTTCTCCTACTCTATAATCAAGTGTGCTATCTTCCTAGTCATGAAATCTTTTAATTCCTTCTTTTTCTGTTCTAGGGTCTCCTCTTCTTTTCCTCTTGTCTGATCTTTCTCGATCTAGGTTTTTCCTAATAACATAGTAAATGGAGAGTTGTTCTCAATGAATCTAACAACCTCAAAATCTTCCTATGTCGAAGCTCCATGAGCACTCATGGATACCTGGGTGAGTCTTCCACATAGGGTTATCAGCTTTCCCCTGAATAATCCTATTCCTCCCAATGAAGGAATTGTATCAAGCTTTCCTAAAGCTTCCCAAGTTCTTTCTGTCATGATATTTACCTGTGTTTCCTCATCCATAACACTGTCTATGTTGAAGTCTCCTATTCTTGCTTCTATGCATTCTTTTTCTTTGAAGATATCTGATAAGTTGATATCTCTATGATTATTTAGGGTTTCCTTCATTTGCAGTAGTACGGTCTCTGATTCTGTCTGGGGTTCTGCCATGGTCTCAGTTTCATGACCTTCCTCCAGGTTTTCTTGTCTCATATTCATTCTGTCAAGCTTAGCAATCATTTTAGGGCAATCTAAAACTTCATGGTCCATAGATTTACAACAAAGACAACTAGGTCTTCTTCCATGGCATTCCTTAGCAAGATGTCTCAGTTTTCTGCAACTGTAACAAAGGGTTAATCCTCTTTTTTTCTTAAATGATCCCCAGCCTTTCCTATACTGCACACTAACCTGCAAAAAAATATTTCTAGGATCCTGCATCCGTTTGTTAGTCCAAACATTCTTTCTATACATACGAATAACATATATTTCATTATTTGTATCAGATCTACTCATATCAAACCTTCTATCTTCTAGTTGTGCCCTAGTTTTAAGACTAGAATAACATTTATCAACCATACCTAGATCCATATTCTTGAAACAAAAATTTCCATTAATGTTACTTTCAGCAGAGCACAAAGCTTCCAGATCTAAAACTTTCACTATTCTTACCTTTATCAGAGCACAAAGCTTCAAGATCTTACCTCTTTTCTTCGAATTTGACTTCTCTTCTTAGCATAGAGCTTTACAGGTCAAGTAGAATACTGCGCACTAAGGCAACAGATCTACGCACAGAGCTTTCTTTCTTTCCTTCAGTTCCCAGCAATCACAGTTTCGGGTCCCGGCAACGGAACCATTTGTTGGCACAGGGGCAGACCCAGGGTTCGACGCTACAACAATGCACCAACAAAACCCTAACTACCGACCCTTTCGGCAACACCTGCGAAGCAAATGAAGTCTCACCCAAGGTAGAGGCATGGGTGGTTGAAAGACTCCAGTGTCTACAACCTTAGCTGGGACACAAATCTATGATTACAACACCTTACAAAGCACTTAGCAGTTACCGTTGGTTAATATTCCACCTTAGTTTACAACGCAGTTAAACCCTAACAATATATCAACGTAGTATTTATACAGATCCAGTAGATTCAAGTACTAAGCATACCAACATAGATCAGATCTATCAATTATTTACATTATTCGGCACTAAGCTACCATATTAGATCCTTCTAAGCATTCATCGGTGCACTAAGCATTCAATCACATAGAAAAGAGAACAACCATAAATCACATCGCAACCACAACACAGGATATACATGGTTCACCCCCACCCTAGGGCTATGTCCACCAATTCTTCTTCTTTATTTCTTTCTGTCAATCTTCTACATGCACAGAGCCATGATATCTTACTTCACAGAGGACAGGAGATCTACGCACCTAGCTAGATCCTCCTTCCCTGAAGTACAACACAAATCCTTCCACAATCTCTTACAATCACTTGCACTTAGCTCTGCAAGTCTCACATAGTGTGCACAAAGCAATTACATTTACCACTTGCACTTAGCATCACATACTTTTCCATCCTTTGATCACATAGATCAAACTCTAGCACTTAGCACACACTGGCCTCTTCTTACATCACCTAGATATCTATTTATATATTACAAAATGGGCCTAAACATGGGTAAACCCATGGGCCAACATCCCCATTCCCATTACATAAGCCCAAAACCCAAAAATCCCTAAAAAGGGGTCGAGATCATGCGATCTCTTTTTCGACATGCGCTCCATCTTCGACAACATGTCGAAGTCCCAAAAGTAGGTCAAACATTACCAATGATCCTCAAAACTTGGTCAAGGGCCAACAGGCCCCCAACACTCACTTGTGACTCATCCCGAGTCACTTTGGTCTTGGTAGTTGTGCTTCAAAATCCTCGATCTTGGCTCAAGCTGCTTCGACCTTTTGCTGCGCCAGGGCCTCCTACTCGGCGAACTCTTGAATGACTGCTTCATTGATAGGTCCCTCTAAACGTTATTCGACTACAAAGACTACTTGTTCCAACTCTACGCCTCGGCCTTCAATCTCCTCAAACAGTTGGCAAGCTTCGTCCTGGACTGGTTGGAGCCTTTGAGTCACTTCCATGACTTTGCTCTGGATGGTTTGGACCTGTTGTTGAGCAGTGCGTTGTTCTTGGGATCGTTTCATCCTTTCAACTTCTGACATGAGCTTCAACTGTGCCTATACTGTTGTTGCTTGTTGCTTTGCCTCCTGGAGCTATGACTCCAGTACCTTCAGCTCAGTATCTTCAGTGAGTCGCTCATAATTATGTGCATTGTGAGCACTTAGCTGTTTTCATTCCAGAGCGAATACTTTGATCCTCTTGACCGCGCTCCGGGAAGTGGCTTCTCTTTGATCTCGCACATCCTGCGGGGTACTTGGCACTGTTCGTAGCTCAAGGTCTGCGATTCTCTGTTGAAGCTGTTGGATAGCTTCCACAAGCTACTCTACTTGATGTTCCACTGGGTCTTCCTCCTTTTGCTATAATCCTGTCATAGAGCGAAGTGCTATGTTGACTGCTTCTTTTACTCCCACCTGCTCTGCGAGCAACTGCTCCTTCTCTTGTTGAATCTGCACTTTCTCTTCTTCAAACTTAGTTTGGAGGGAAACCTTCTCTTACATTGCAACTCATTGTTGCTCTATAACTATGTTGTGTATCTGCTTTAGGGCCTCTGTGACCTGTTTAGTTCCTTCCAGTGAGCGACGAAGGTGAGCTTCAGTCACATCGGCTAGTCTGCGGAGTTGGGCAGGCTCATCTCCCAACTCAGGTGCTTCTGACTGCATGTATCCCCTTCGGAAGGTATGCATTAACCATGGTGTAATGAAAGTCCCTCGGGACACTGTCACTACTCACCGCGTCGGCTAGAGGCGGGATGTAGTCGTGTACGATGGTCGGGATTAACTTTGCGTTTGCTAGATCATCTTTGTGCTTGGTTCTCTTCTCTGCTGTCGTTCAGGATGGTCCAGATCCACGAGCATTCGGAAAAGAAGCTTGCACTCCTCGCATTGATGAATCTTGAATTCCTATGGACATCACTCTCTCAGCCATCATATCAATTAAAACTTCCTCGACTAACTTCTCCACAGCGCTGAGCTAGTCCGACATGCACACTCTCGATCGAAAAACTTGGGTGGATGGATGAGTGCTCAAAGCATTAGAATCAGTGTCGATCTTACTAAGCACAACATGGTAGCAATGGGTTCTCTTGTTATCTCTTATACAATTTTCAAAAGTGTTCTTGGTGCAACAATTGACGGACTAAGTAGACACAATGTAACAGATCTCTTCAACAGATAAGAAGCTTTCCATCAATGCAATTTTGTCCGTTGTGGCACAGTCCCAATGGTCCAATGGTGAGTTTTCTGGTCATAACTGTTGTTCTAACCAATATGGAATGTTGGTCCAGCGGTTAGAATGCTTCCAACAGTCATATCGCTTCGCCATGGCGAAGTGCCATGGGGCATTGTTCTCATATCCCGATGAAGTTCCAATTTTGCAAATCTTCCTTTTGCAAAGTTCCCACTTGGCCCTTCTAAAATATTTCGACCTTTTCTCTCTTCTTGTTGAGTTTTCTAGCCTTCTTCTCGGTGATCTTCGTCTCGGTATTCCTCTTTCCATTATGATTCTTGTCTTCTTTTAGCATAGCAGCTTCGCGCTGTTGAGATTCTTTCATGGGATCAGAGATTAATACTGCTTCTCTATATGGGGTAGGTGCTCTACTCGTCTATGAATCTTCTTGTGTTCTTTCAGCTTCGTGATCCAAGTTTTTGGTTCTCAATAGCTTCGATCTGTTCTCCTATTTTGTAATCAAGTGTGCTATCTTCCTAGTCATGAAATCTTTTAATTCATGTTTTTTCTGTTCTAGGGCCTCCTCTTCTTTTCTTCTAGTCTGATCTTTCTTGATCCAGGTTTTTCCTAATAACATAGTAAATGGAGCATTGTTGTCAATGAATCTAACAACCTCAAAATCTTCCTCTGTCACAACTCCATGAGCACTCATAGATACCTGGGTGAGTCTTCCACATAGGGTTATCATCTTTCCTCTTAATAATCCTATTCCTCCCAATGAAGGAATCGTATCAGGCTTTCCTAAATCTTCCCAAGTTCTTTCTGTCATGATATTTACCTTTGTTTCCTCATCCAAAACATAGTCTATGTCGAAGTCTCCTATTCTTTCTTCTATGCATTCTTTTTCTTTAAAGATCTCTGATAAGTTGATATCTCAGTGATTATTTAGGGTTTCTTTAATTTGCAGTAGTACAGTCTCTGATTTTGTCTGGGGTTCTTCCATGGTCTCAGCATCATGACCTTCCTCAAGGTTTTCTTGTCTCATATTAATTCTATCAAGCTTAGCAATCATTCTAGGGAAATCTAAAACTTCATGGTCCATAGATTTACAACAAATACAACTAGGTCTTCTACCAGGGCATTCCTTAGCAAGATGTCTCGGTCGTCTGCAACTTTAACAAAGGGTTAATCCTCTTTTTTTCTTAAATGATCCCTAGCCTTTCCTGTACTGCGCACTAACCTGCAAAAAAATCTTTCTAGGATCCTGCATCCATTTGTTAGTCCAAACATTCTTTCTATACATAGGATAACATATCTTTCATTATTTATATCAAATCTACTCATATCAAACCTTCTCTCTTCTAGTTGTGCCCTAGTTTTCAGACTATGATAACATTTATCAAACATACCTAGATCCATATTCTTGAAACAAAAATTTCCACTAATCTTATTTTCAGCAGAGCACAAAGCTTCCAGATCTAAAACTTTCACTATTCTTACCTTTATCAGAGCACAAAGATTCAAGATATTACCTCTTTTCTTCGGATTTGACTTCTCTTCTTAGCATAGAGATTTACAGGTCAAGTAGAATAATGCGCACTAAGGAAACAGATCTATGCACAGAGCTTTCTTTCTTTCCTTCAGTTCCCAACAATCACAGTTTCGGGTTCCGGCAACGAAACCATTTGTTGGCACAGGGGCAAACCCAAGGTTCGACGCTACAACAATGCACCAACAAAACCCTAACTACCAGCCCTTTCGACAACACTTGCGAAGAAGATGAAGTCTCACCCGAGGTAGAGGCAGGGGTGGTTGTAGGACTCCAATGCCTGCAACCTTAACTAGGACACATATATGTGATTAAAACACCTTAACAAAGCACTTAACAGTTACAGTTCGTTAATATTCATCCTTAGTTTACAACACAGTTAAACCCTAACAATAGATCAACGCAGTATTTATACAAATCCAGTAGATTAAAGTACTAATCATACCAACATAGATCAGATCTAGCATTTATTCACATTATTCGGCACTAAGCTACCATATTAGATCCTTCTAAGAATTCATCAGTGCACTAAGCATTCAATCACATAGACAAGAGAACAACCATAAAGCACATCGCAACCACAACACAGGATATATGTGGTTCACCCCCACCCTGGGGATACATCCACCAATTCTTCTTCTTTATTTCTTTCTGTCAATCTTCTACATTCATAGAGCCATGATATCTTACTCCACAGAGGATAGGAGATCTGCGCACCTCGCTAGATCCTCCTTCCCTGAAGTACAACACAAATCCTTCCACAATCTCTTACAATCACTTTCACTTAGCTATGCAAGTCTCACACAGTGAGCACAAAGCAATTGCAATTACCACTTGCACTTAGCATCACATACTTGTCCATCCTTCGATCACATAGATCGAACTCTAACACTTAGCACAGACTGGCCTCTTCTTACTTCACCTAGCTATGTATTTATATATTACAAAATGGTACTAAACATGGGTAAACCCATGGGCCAACATCCCCATTTCCGTTTCATAAGCCCAAAACCCAAAAATCCCTAAAAAGGGGTCAAGACCCCGTGATCTCTATTTCGACTTGCACTCCATCTTCGACGGCCTGCCAAAGTCCCAAAAGTAGGTCAAACATGACCAATGATCCTCAAAACTTGGTCAAGGGCCAACAACAAGCCTGGAAAAGATCTAGGTGATCATGTTACAACTTTTCACTTGTGGTTCTCCTCCAATTCATTGAATGACAACTCTATTAAGATGTGATTGTTTCAACTCACTCTCATAGGGGGTGTCACGAAGTGGTATATTGAGCTCGATGACTCGAAATACTCTTACTTTAAAGATCTAGCAGTGGTTTTCTTGAACCATTTTCAACTTGCGATGAGATACAATGTCAGCACTGAGTTGTTGGCCAATTTCGAGTAGACTAAGGCCATCCAGATCTCTGATGATATCTGGGAATGGCGTCGATGTAAGAGCTTAATTAAAGTAAAGGTCCCTCCTACATTTTTGCTTGAGTGGTTCCTAAAGTCTTTGTTTCCTTCTGTTTCTAAAGACGTCGCAAGTTTCGAAGTGTTTTCTGAGGAAGACGCTATAATGAGGGCTCAACAGCTAGAATTTATCTATTCACAATCTGACATTCTTTATGAGATTCTTCCTGACACACCAAGTTTAACCTTTGACTTGACTAAACAGAAGTCTCGGCCTCATGTCGATGGTATTATGGGCTCAACATAAAACAAGCCCATGGATCAGTTGTCCAACCAATTGCAACAATTATCACTACAACAGATCGTGGCCAGCCAAACTTCTAGTACGACTACCCCTGCCACCCTCACATCATAAGTACACATTGCGCAAATGAAAAACACCAAGGGTAACCAACAATATGAGGGGAAAATAAAGAACAAGGGAAAGAAGGGTAAGGGGGGTAATGATAAAAAGGTTGTTGACAATGTTGGTGAGGGAAAAAATGAAAAGAAGAAGGTTAAGTTCCCGTGTAAGCTTTGCATGGATGACCACCTGAATCATTAGTCCCCTCAGATGGAGGAAGCCCAAAATCTTTTGGCACAACAGTAGCCTGTTGTGTTAACCAACCCTTTCCCTCAAGGGTAGAATTTGACGCAAGCTTCCTCATCCAAAAATGTGCATGGGGGCAATCAGGGTGCCTCCACCCTTAATTCTAACATCAGATCCACAATTGTGTACATGATGAGAGAGAATGCTCATCTTCAGACCAGGGCCCTTGATTACGGAACACTTGAATCTGTTGGTAAAGGCAAAGAAGCTCCTGACCCATTTTCTCCTCTTCATATTGAGAAGGCAATGGGAGAAACAATGACTCACATCCCCAAAGGTGCATTTAAGAAAGCTTCTCATAATCCAAATGCAAGGGTTGCCCATAACTAGTCTATCGTTGAAGATATTGTGCAAACCCCTTGTGCAATGTCTGCTCTAGAGATCCTCTAGAGTTGTCCCTCGCAGAGAAAAGAGTTATTGTCTGCTTTAGGTGTTGTTGAGCCAACTAACTCGGTATCTATCAATTTTTACCCTTCCAATGTTAAATCTCGTTTTCCTTACCACGTCGCCTTCCAGATAGTAGTGGTTTATGTTACGAAGTCATTGACACGAAATGTTTTTCGCACGGTGGTAGACGAGGGTTCATCAACTTGTGTTATGTCATTGGCATGTTGGAAGGATATTGGTTAACCCGAGATGTCTCTGTCTCCTACGTTGTTAACTGCATTTGACGATCATTCTTTTCAACCGCATGGCATAATCCCCTCCTTCCCTGTGCAATTGGAGAGAAAAATTGTGTGTATCGAGGTCGAAGTAGTCGATGTGCCTCTCAACTACAACCTTTTGTTGGGTCAAAGTTGGAATTCCACAACGACAACGGTAGTGTCCTTCGTCTTTCGATTACTATGATTTCCTTATGAAAGTAGGATAATAATTGTTGATTAGTTTTCCTTCTCTCGCCCTGTGCCTTCATCGCGGGCATCCACGGTCCTGATTATTGATAACCTGAAGCAAGGTACCATCAACTTAGGTGTTGGATTGTTTCCATATTTGATGGGTGTTGAGTGAAAAATGTGTCGCATAAATTCTCAACGATTTAATGTCAACCAGGAGCTCGTAAGCTTAGAGGCACAACACAATATGTGCGAGGATTGAAGTTGTTTATTGTAAACTACTAAAGCAAAGAACATAAAAATAACATGGATGTACAAATGACAAATTTTACCTACTATATACAACACATAGGTGTACTGGCATCAGTGCATGGGGGCCCTTCCATCCTTCAGCAAGTACACCATAATCTTAACACGAAATAGAGATCAAAATGGAAGCATGTCTTGTATTCAAAAGAATATGATTACATCAATTCAAAACATGAGCATTTCCTGAACTTCACACCTATATCTCCATCTATCTCTATCTTTCCTCCATCTCCATATCTATATGTCATATATCCAATCTATCCTTGAAAGGAGAAGTCTCTCCTATTTATATAAGAGCATAAGAAACTACCCCATTAATGGAGATCCACTATTCTCTCCCTAGATCCATAAAAATCTCATATAGTTACAACCAAATGGCAAATGATGAGACACATATCCTC
>ML781058.1:295151-333858 GCA_009831015.1 Picea engelmannii
CTTTGGAAAAGCATAGTTTTAACCCAATAATGAGGTAAATGTAATGATGTGGAGGTGATATGAAGGTGAAATGGAAGTAATTGTGAAGGTTTTAGTGAATTAATGGAGTGAAAATAAGGACCATTTTGAGACTCAACAATGGGCACTTTTGACTTTCCAAGTGGCTTCGTTTCGAACGAATTATTTCGACAATCTGTGGACTTTTCCTTCCCCTTTGGCTTCGATGGAAGAGGTAGGGAAACTTGGTGTGGATATGCCCTTATCTGCAGTTGAGGTCACGTACAATATTGTTAAACAAACCTTGGCCAAATCTGATCCAGCTCCCCCTCAAGAGCTAGATCTTGTTTTAGAGCCTATTTGGGCTCAAGAGTATCTTACTTCGCGCGATCCTTTGGACTTGGTATTGCCTTCTAACGAGGCGATTTTAGAGGCAATGATGGGTCCAGACAGACCTTGGGATGATCTTCATCATAGATCTTACTTTTTTCCTGAGCTTAGGAGAGTGGAAGCAGGAGATTTTATTTCGACCATGAATGGAGATGTTTCTCTCCCTGTTAACCCTTTGGCAACGCACGGAGTATATGCCGAAGGAAACATGGAGAATATATCTGAGACGATTCCAACTGATATCTCTAAAACTAATCAAATTATCAATTCCAACTAATCAAATTATCAATGAATGTGTGGGCTGTGAAGTTTTTTCCTTTATGGACAGTTTCTCGGGGTACAATCAAATTCAAATCAGGCCTAAGGATCAACATAAGATTGCTTTTATATATCCTTGGGGTACCTTTGCATATAATAAAATGTCTCTTGGTCTAAAAAATGTTGGAACTACTTTCCAGCGGGCTAGTTCATTTGCCTTTCATGACCTCAAACATATAGTCAAGGCATATCTTGATGATATTGCATCACGTTCTTGTAAGAGAGTTGATCATCCCGCTCACCTTTGACTTATTTTTGAGAGGTGTCGCTACTACTGAATTCGCTTGAATCCAAACAAGTTTAATTTTTGCGTTACATCGGGATGTTTATTGGGATTTATCGTGTCCAACAAAGGGATCATGGTCAGTCCTCTAAAGGTTGAGGCAATAGTTCAGTTGCCTCCCTTGTGCACAGTTCCTCAACTTCAGAGTCTCCAAGGGAAATCTAACTTCTTACGACGATTTATTACTAACTAAGTCGAAATCACTAAGGGGTTCATGCGTATTTTGAATAAAGGGGTCCCATTATTTTGTGATGAAGTGGCTCAATAATTTTTCAAAGAGTTGAAAAGTGCTCTGATGACCGCCCCTCTGCTCGGCCCCCCTAATTATGGCAAATATTTTTTTTTATATTTAGCTACAGTGGAATCCACCATCGGTATGGTCTTGGTTTAGGAGGATGGCGCGCTCCAGGAACATGTTATCTACTACCTAAGTCGAGGCTTAGTCAGACCAGAACTCAACTATACCCACATTGAGAAACTAACTTTGGAAATTTTTCATGTTGTCCAAAGGTTTCATCATTATATTATACTCTGTAACACCACCATCATGGCCATCGTTAATCCTTTTCAGTACATGTTGACACGACGGGTCACTGGCAAGAAAATTAGTCACTAGATCGTTATTATTCAAGAATTTGATTTGGCCTTTGTTTGGGAGAAGTCCAAGAAATATTTGGTCTTTATGGAGTTAATATCGAAACTTTCGATTAAGAGTGGCAATGATTCACCCGAAGATTCCTTGATCAATGAAGATCTCTTCCTTATTGTGTCTTCTGACCCTTGGTATGGAAATATACTTGTGTATCTTCAGACTCTGAAATGTCCTCCCTCTACTTCTTGTGATGAGCGTCGACGGATACACCATCATGCACGAAATTATCTTATCCTCGATGAGACTTTGTATCATTGAGGAGTCGACTCTGTTCTTCATCGTTGTCTGACTCATGAGGAAGCATAGCTCATGCTAAATGATTGCCACACTAAGGATGTGGCGGTCACTTTTATGGGTTGGATACCACTCAAAAAATCCTTCGCATTGGATACTTTTGGCCCTCATTATTCAAATATTGTATAAAGGTGGTTAAGAAGTGTTACCCATGTCAGATCTTTTCTCGAAATATGTGGGCACCCCCTGCTCCTATGTTTCCTATTATTGTTGTTGGCCCCTTCACTAAGTGGGGAATTGATTTCACTACATGCCACCCAACTTCTGCTAGGGGGCATCATTCTATCATTGTGGCAGTAGACTACTTCACCAAGTGGGTCGAAGCCATGCCAATGCTTAGCAATGATGAGGAAACAACGACACTTTTTTTTTTCAACCAAACCATTTTTAGGTTTGGTATACCAAAAGAGATTGTCACTGACCATGGAAGTTACTTTCAAAATAAGATGATGACAGAGTTAACATCAAAGCTAGGGTTCAAATAAGAACATTTGTCACCCTATTATCCACAAGCGAACAGTCAAGTGGAGGCTATCAATAAGTCTCTTAAGACCATTCTCCAACAAACAATCAATTCGGCCAAGTCGAATTGGCATTTGATGTTGTACTCAACACTTTGGGCATATCGAACTTCCTTCAAGACTACTACAGGATTCTCTCATTTCCAACTTGTTTATGGGATGGAGGTAGTCATTCCTATAGAGTGTCAGATTCCTTCTCTCAAATTGGCAGTGGAATTACTACCCAACACAATTGCACTTGAAGAGCGTCTTGTCTATGTCAAGCAGCTCGATGAACAATGTCAAAATGAAACCTTGGCTAACGAGGCTCATAAACGTCGCGTCAAGTGTCAATACGATCATTCGGTTCGCTCTCAGGTTTTCTCCGAAGGTGATCTTGTATTGGTCTATGATCAAGATAAAGACCCCTTGGGGATAGGCAAGTTTAAACACATGTGGTTTGGACCATTTATTATAAATAAAGTTTTGGAAAAAGGTGCTTATGAATTAGTTGACTCTGAAGGCAATGTGTTGCCTAGGCCCAAAAATGGGCTTTATATAAAGAGATATTATGCTTAGGTTGGTCACCTGAGTGTGACTTATTATAAATAGTGTATATATCTACCTATATATTTTTAGTATCTTTTTGTCTTATGGCGGTGTAGTTTATTGTGTTTCTGCATTGTGGCAAATGTCACGAGAATCCAAGGTTTATGTTGGGCTCATAGATGGTGTCAGCCGACACACTTGGAGGCTTGATTCCGCAGCTTGGGTAATATTCACGCCCACTAATCAATTGGTATCTTCTGGAGGTGCTCTTCTAGGAGAAGTAACCAATAATGTTGTCAAGTATAGTGCAATAATATAATTGCTACGTGATGCTTTGTCACATGGTATTTCTCACCTCCGGGCTCATCAAGATGCTCAATTGGTAGTGTCATAGTTAAATGGAGTGTATCACATCCACGATCCCACCTTGCACCGACAATTACTTAGGGTATGCCTCTTAGAATGTTATTTCAATTATATTACATATATTCATGTTCCTAGGAACTCTAATCAATTAATTGATACATTGGCAAATCATGTTTTAGATTGGCATCTTTCACATATATAAATACAAAAGCACACACATACACACACATGTAAATATACTTGTACATATAACGTGTCCAAAATGATGTCATAGTACAAAATGTGGGTTGTAAGCCTCAAAAGTGTCAAGTATACATCGTTGGGCTTAAACCCTCAATACATAAGAGAGACACAAAAATGGGTGCCCCGACATGCATGTTATTCAGTACTAATCTAATCTCTAGGCCTATTGGCCCTACTATAATGCACTAAGGCATTGTCCAAATGCCGGAACAACTGGACCCATGCCTTGGGTACTCCTACTACATGAGGATGCATAGATGGTGGTAGATCTTATATCCCTACCATTGACACGCTATGAGTGAGGGCTGTCAAGTTCCTTTCTACCCGCCTCGGTACTCTCTCAACCTCTACCGATGATGGCCCTGCCTCTGCTGCGGCTCCTCCCAGCTAGGTCTACTCTAGAGGATGGCACCTAGTCCGAGGGAAGTTCACTGGCCGCACTGGTCCCACATCTGTACATAGCAAGTTTTTGAGTCAGTACCATGATGTTACCAAAAACATTTTAAAATTAAAAATCAAATTAAAAAAATGATAGTACGTACCTATCTTGCCACGTGTTGCGCCAGGGGGCACGGGCATGTCAGGGTCTCTCATGAAGCTAATCCCCGCATATGGATAATCCTCGATGGCGGGAATTTTTCGTTTCCACTAGTTGAGGAACTTTTCATCGTATAAATCGCGTTCTCCCCCTCCTACCTGACGAGGCATCAAGGTGGCCCATCTACACAATGCTGGAAAGGTGGCTATGTGACCTCACACACTCTCCTTCAGGCTCATGCATGGAACTCTTTCAAAGAAGAATGCACATAGTATTGTCCCAAATCCAAAGTTTCTCTTCTTCTTCAACTTACAATCTGTCAGTTGTGTATTCATGTAGTTGAGCATGGTAGTGCTCCAATCAAATATCATTAGTTGCAAACACTGCACTACATAATGCATCTAATCTCGAGAGGCCTGATGAAGAGCAGTGGATCCATTAATCCACCCAATCATGTATAACACCACTCTCAAGCTAATATCCTCAATCTTCTGTATAGGGACTTGAGAGCATACCTTCTCTGTATCGGCCTCACAATACATGTCAATATGGTGGGCTATGTTATATGGCCCTGGAGGGAAAGTCTCCAAGTTCACCAGCTCACCCCTCCTAGAGAGACCAGTCAGAGAGTAGATGTCCTCAGTCGTTGGTGTCAAAGATTGGCCTTCTATCGTAAAGTCTTCTGCATCTGGGTTCCAATACTTAACCAAGTGGTTTAGTAATCTCAGTTGGGCTCTCATAAAAGAACAAAAGAAGAATTTCCACATTCTGCATTGTTTTAGTGTAGCCATGACATCTGGGTTCTCTTCGACCATTTGGTCTACTTCTTCATGTTCTCTCTCCCTCCAACTCACATACATCCTAGATCATGCAATCATTTGGGAGTTAGTGCCCCTTTTTAATCACCTTTTTAGGTATGTACGCGCCCTGTTTTGAAGATAGTCTCGTGTGTACTTCGGATGAGAGTATCTCAGCTAGCATACATATACATGCTAAGTGTGAAAAACACGTGTACACGCACAATCATGAGGAATTATAGGGCACGTGGCCCTCAAATCCCTCTAAAAATCATGAAAAATGAATGCAATTGCAAGAGGAGGAGAGGGGTACTTACTTGGTCCAAATACGAGTCATTTTCGTCCACCATTTCTCTCTGAATGTGCAATTGAAGAAAGAGGGGTTTTACTATTTTTGGAAATTTTCAAACTGCAATGGTGAAAATGACCCCTTTCACCTCTATTTATAGACTTTTTGACCCTTTTTTGACCTAGTTTTGCCTTGTATTCTTACCTATTGTTTGAATGGTGGATGTTTTGGTTCCTCTTGGTGATTTGTTGGTCGTTTAAATGTATTTTATGCTTTGGATTCAATATTTTTTAATGTGTGTACCACTTATATCATCTTTTGACGAAGTTGTGTTTTCTCCATTTGTATATAGGGAAGGTTTATACCACCTTGCATTCTCCAAAGACACGGAGTCTCCCCCAGTGGTACCCAACCATTATAGTAGCTAAATGTTTGTCACACATGGCACTCCCATGTGGAATTTTAGAGTCTACTCCCTCTAGAAACACTAGGGTCAACTCCTCATGGTGTGTGACGTCAAGGTAAACTCCTTTGACATGTCCTCATGTGCTCTCCACAAGGGACATGTCCCCATGTGCTCTCCACAAGGGACATTGGGCTATAAGCCCAAACCCACTTATCCCTTCTTGGATAAGTGTCCTCGCATATCAACTCAACTCAGTTCACAGAGGAGTACGATATGAAGAATGTCTATCACACATGGAAATCCCATGTGGACTTCTAGAGGCTAGTCCCTCTATAAACACTAGGGTCAACTCCCCATAGTGTGTGACGTCAAGGTCAACTCCCTTGACATGTCCTCATGTTCTCTCCACAAGGGACGTTGGGATATCCCTTCTCGGATAAGTTTCCTCACATATCAACACACTTATCCCTTCTCGAATAAGCCCAAACCCACTTATCCCTTCTCGGATAAGTGTCCTCACAAATCAACTCAACTCAGTCACAGAGGAGTACGATCTGGAAAATGTTTCAGGAAGTTGCAAACATCAACACTCCCTCTTAGTGAGGGAAGCATTCTTTGCCATGCCAAGTCTGTCATGGAAGTAATCGAACTTTGTCCTGGTTTGGTAAGAACATCAACAAACTGCTCATATGTAAGAAGGTATTGCACCAGTACTTCCTTCCTCTGCACCATGTCTCGGAATAATAGTGGAATCCAACGCATGTCCAAATAAATCTACAAGGTACTTGCGAAGCCACACTGCTTCACAGACTACCACAATCAATGCAATGCACTTTGATTCTACGGTGCTCAAGGCCACAAAAGTTTGTTTCCTACTACACCAGGAAACCATGGCAAATCCCAAAGTGAAGCAACACCCAGAGGTGCTCTTCCTGTCCACTGCGCTCCCTGCCCAATTAGAGTCATTATATCCCTACAATATCATGTCAATACTAGAAGTATATCTCACACCATGTACAATTGTGCCTCACAGGTATCTTAACACATGCTTTGCAACAATCCAGTGTGTCTGTCTTCATTGACTCATAAACTGGCTAAGTGTACTCACTGCATAACAAATATATGGCCTGGTGTTAACCAGATATATCAATGATCCAATCAGTTGTCTATATAGATTCAGATCAATTTCGCCAGAATCAAAAGAAGACACACTTAGTTTCTTCAGATTTGCCACCATTGGTGTAGCCATGGGCTTCCAGTTCAACATCCCAAACTTCTTCAATATCTCAACTATGTACTTCCTCTAACTCAGGAAGATATCATTAGTTCTCTGCCACACCTCTAGTCCCAAGAAGTAGTGCATCATACCAAGGTCCTTCATCTCAAACTCATAGGCCAACACATACTTGCATTCAACAATAGGGTTCTCTATACCAGTGAGGAATAAATCATCAACGTAGAGGACCAAAATCAGGGGATCGCCATTAATAGTCTTGCGGTATAGGTTGGGATCAACAACACTTTTGTTGAATCCCAAACTCATCAGGTGTTCATCAATCCTCGCATACCAAGCTTGAGGTGCCTGCTTGAGTCCATACATGACCTTCTTCAACCTACACACATGAGACTCCATGTATCACAAAACCATCTGGTTGCTCGATGTATACTTCTTCCTCAATCTCTCCATTGAGAAAGGATGTCTTCACATCCATCTAATGTACTCTCCAACCCATAGATGCTACATGGGAAATAATCATCTAGATAGAAGTGTATCGAGCAACATGAGCAAATGTCTCCTCATAATCTATTCCCTCCACATGAGAGAATCCTCTAGCAACAAATCTCATTTTGTGCCAATCGATGCTCCTGTCAACTATATGTTTGATCTTATAGGTCCATTTGAAAGTCACTATTGACTTCCCCTCATGTCTCAGAACAATATCCCACACATCATTCTTCATGATGGATTGATACTCCTCCATCATGACATCTCTTCATACCGGATGACTAGTTGCCTCCTCAAAATAGGAAGGCTCAAAATGAATGATGTGGCTCATAGCTGCGGCATATCACGAATATCTCTAAGGTCTCTTGCTCACTCGGAAGGTACCATGAAGAGTTGCATGTCCTTCTGTCTTCTGCAGAGTCTAACGAGCCCATGCAAGTCTCTTTTGACCTATTTCAATATCTTTGGGAACATTTACTGGAGCTACATGATCAATGAGACCAATTTGATCAATAGGCTCAACTGTCTCCCTCTAAAATTTAATGTCATCTCGGACCATATTTGACATATAGAGGTTTCCTCATGAAACCAATGTCTAAGTCATGTCGAGGTTCCCTCATGGAACCAATGTCTCATAAGACATATCGAGGTTTCCATATGAAAGTAATGTCTTGGTTCCTTCATCTCACCATCCAAGGCATGTCAGGATGAAGTCTACATTCCCCCATACTAGTCCACACATGAACCTCCAGGGAGAATATCTTATGATGATTCCTCAAACATCAACACTCCCTCTAGATTTGGAGGTGACTCCTCCTCTGTCTCTACTCCCTCTGACACCGAAGGTAGCTCTTCCTCATTCTATGGCAGTAACTCAATCTTTGATCCCTCTGGAAGTAGTACATCCTCCTCTACTTGGATCTATCACCATAGTTGTGATACATTCGGTCTTGACTGGCTATATCCATGATCACTAAAATTGTCTCTGTTATTTGGCATGGTTACGTCATAGGAGGTACATTGCTCCTAGAGACTTATTGTCTATGAGCATCATGTATGGCAATGTCTCTCCTTGATATCATGTTGGAAGGTCTTTCCCTCCATGTCTACCTCCTGCGACCATCATTATGGCTCCTTCTGATCCAATAATGAAGGTATTACTGATAAATTTCAAGTTATTTTAATGTACTTTATGCATCAGATCGATAAGAATGTGAAATACATAAACTTATTATCTTGTTTGAGGAATATCAAATGTGACTTTTACTTGATGCTCATTAATGATTTAAAGAGATAAACCATTAATAATCATACTGCAAATGAAAATAAGAGAACAACGAAACAGAAAGAGAAATAGAGACAAGAACTTGTTAACGGAGTTCACCAATCGTTGGCTTCATCTTCGGGCCCGCTTCCAAGTGGAGGACCTCTTTATTGTTCTTTAAAATGATCAAAGTTCTCTTACATAGGCTCTTTGTTGTTACATAACATGCTTTAGATCTGTTGTGCAAAACCTCCTTGCTCAGATTCATACATGCTTCATCAAATTCCTCTCAACAACATGATAAAACGCCTCTCAAAATATGAGAAAAGGCCAAAAATTACAAAAATTGCTCCTTTAAATCCTTGCATCAAAAGTTCTCCTTAATGCTTCAAAAAGCCTGGTTTTTATAGTTTTCATGCTCAGATGAGGAAGCTCAACTTCCCCTAAAGATCTGGCCTCTTTCTGGGATCAAATCCCCCTCCAAATGGCCAAGATATCCTCAAAAAACTACTTTCTAGTCATAAAATCAGGCAAAAATAAACACTGTATAGTTAAAAACCCACTTTTATATAAAAATACACAATATAGCCCCCAAGGTTGGGCGCGCGCTCCCTTTAAATGGTCATATGCTCTTCATATGGCCAAGCGCTGGACCTTTAGTCGCGCTAGCTCCTGGTTTTGGGGCGCGTCTCATGGGACCTGTGGCTAAATGATATACCCCCGCTCGCAAATTATGGGGATAAGCCCATGGTTATGTGGCATACCCGTAATCCAAGGGCGGAGAGGTAGAGGTGCTGGTGGTTATGGGCTGCACCCTTTTCCTGTTGATCAGTGGTCATATGTTACCACACAAAACCATGGGTTGGGGCTTAGCCCCAGCCCCCTCCTATTTGCGCCCTATACATATATTAAAGTTTAAATAAATTTAAACTTGTTTCATATAACAAGCAGTACATATGGCGCTTCGGTGTGGAGCCATTTCTCAAAGCGTTGTCTTGTTGAGTGGTCGTGGGTTCAAAACCCATGGACCCCCAAACATTAATTTTAACACTTTGCATTCGACTGCTGACTGGGTGCCACGTGGCTGCCCATGCCTGAGCCACGTGGCACCACCACATTTGCCAAATCTTTGCCATGTGTCCAAATTGCATTGGTCCAAGTCTGTCACATTTGTCCAGTCACAGGTCACCACCTATCAACCCCTGCTTCTGCCACGTCAACATCAATAAATAGCTTTGGTGATGTCATGATGACATCAACATTGATTTTTTTCCAGTTGATCTTTGACTTTTTAGCTGTTTGAGAAAATGGTCAGAGTGCGATAACTCTCGCATACAGAGCCCATTTAAGAAAGTAAATATATGGCTAGAATCAGCGCGACGAGCCGGTCGCAATGGAATTGGTTTCAATCAATTCTGAGAACTTTCATTTTGAGCATTTTCTGAGCCTAGGGAGCCTCCTGGATCACCTTCTCAAAGCTATTACCTGTGACCTTCCCGGAACAAGAAACAAGAACAACAAAAGGCATCTCCTAGAGGAGATCAATTTATCTTGTGCACAATTATATACAGTGACCCTCCAAATGATACATATTCTACTATGACCAACACACATCCATCACATACTTGATGTCATACAACTACCAACACACATCCATCATATACTCGATGTCATACGTCTAACCATGTTGATTTTCTAGTGTTAGACAAGCACAATTTTCCGCAAGTGGTAATTACTTCAAATGATATACGATATTACTTTAGTAAACTATAGAACATCACTAAGTAACTCAGAAAATTTCAACATCTTGGAAACTTCAGTCTCTTCCTTAGATCACTTCCCACGTGTGAGAGAGAAAAAATATGTGTCTATTGTTGTGTCTTTTTATAGTATTATTAGATTGATCCAAAAAGACATGTCTCTTTGAAAATTAAATTAAATTTTCTTTCTTATAAATAGTTGGAGAATACCTTACGTAACTACCCAAAGATTAATTTGGTTATAATCCATCGGCATAGTATTTGACTTTGTTAAATTGTTCCTCCATAATTCATGTGATTCTTTGCATAAATATAGGTAGAAGTAAATATGCACTACATTCCTCATATTTAGGTAATTAGACATTTTTACTAGAAATTACTATCCACCATAATTTATGGATTTTTTTTCTATAATTTAGGTAGGAGTAAAAAGTAAATATTTTGTACATAGAGATTGTAACAACCCCATAAATTTAACACTCCCAACATTTTATTCTATTCACGGGCCCTCCTGTGAAGGAGTCAAGCCCAGTGTCGCTCGGATACCATGTTATTTTTCTTCATATGAGATATGATCGATATATTATCACAATGATGAGTGTTCCATATATATAGAACATATGGTGACCATCCATGAAAGGATGTATCCCTTGGATAATCAATAACTATTTATTATTATCATTTACTTATTATATATAGTATTTAATAATCAATAATTATATTATTAATTATTAATCTAAGAGAATGTCTTCCTGATGTTGTCCAAACATCAATAGTAATTAGGTGGTAGAGCCTTCCCGTCCATGGATGCCCTAGGTAGATCCTTGTGTTGCATTCTGGCATCCATGTTGTGAGTCTTCTATAGGCTTGGGAGTCCTTTTTAGTCCGAGCATGACTTCGGTTTTTAGGCCTCATTTTTCTTCTCAAATGATCTTTTTGACATCAACCTGTGGGACTCCCCTCGATCATAGTTTTTCGTCTTTCAAGCTCACTGAAACCATGAAAGTCATATCTGGCGAGATATTATTTATCCTTTTTGGCCTCGCTTAGATTACATACGAAAAGGAGCCCCCTAGGAGTCTCCTTTAAGCTCTTTTCAGACTCCCTAAAATTGAAAACATTGTCGAGTGATCTTGTTTCCCTTCACGCTCGTCAAAGTGAAATTTGAAGGCACATTTGTCCGACAATAGTTTACCCCTTTTTCGGCCTGGATGGCTAATTGACGAAAAAGGTATGCCCTAGGAGCTATGGTTCACTAGGAGAGTATTCTCAAGTATAAGTTTACCCCTTTTTTGGGCCCGAGGGACTAAATTTATGAAAAAGGGCCATTCTCCTTGGTTTTGGTTTATCTCTTTTTTGGGCCTTGGAGATTATTTACAAAAAGGGAAACCCATGGAGTCATCTTTAATCCCTTTTCAGACTCCCTAAACAAGAAAAGATTGTCGAGTGACATTGTTTCTTTCACACTCATTAAATGGTTCAAAAAGAACATCTATTTGGTATAAGTTTAACCCTTTTTCCGGCCAATAGATTACTTAGGAAAAAGAAATACCTTGGGGGATATGTCTTGCCGAGCGAGTTTTCCCGGGTATTGGTTTATCCCTTTTTCAGGCCCGTGGAACTAAATTTACGAAAAAGGAACCACAGTTCTCCTTGGTATAAGTTTAAACCTTTTCCGGACCTCGGAGACTCAACTTACGAAAAAAGTTGCACCCCATGAGACACATCTCATTGGGAGAATATTCCCAATTATTATTTTATCCTTTTTCAAGCTTGGGGATCTAAATGTACAAAAAATAACATGTTGGAGTTTTCTTTTAGTGTTTTTCAGACTCTCTAAACACGAAAAACCATCGATCTTACCTTCTCTGGGCTCGTAAAACTTTACATTGAAGGAATCTCCTTGTGTCGGTCCGTAATCGCATTGCATGTCTCACTCTTGCATATTTGGTCTAATGTCAACTCCATTTTGTTGTTGATGAACCTTTATAACATTCCTTAGGTGCAATCCTTGCATCATTTTTACCTTTGCAATCTGACACCCTGACCCATGGAGGAATTTTCGCGAGTGTCCTTATCATGCACATGTCTCGTTTGCACTGAGCATTAGTGTAACACCCTATTTCCCCCAATTTGTAATTAATCATAAATAGGAATTACCATGCTAATGCATGAGGAAAATGTAAATGTATTATTGTTTGAGTTGCCAATAACTGACTGTGGGGGTGAAGCCTTGAAAGTACTGGCCATGATATCACTAGAGGAAGAATGTGAAAACTATACAAGAGGGTTCATATATCAAATAACCCCAAATCTCCCTTGATAAGGATGGAAAACCTCCTTCGAATCCCAATGAAAGAAAATCAGTCAATGAAGAAAGGACCGGTGGTTGAATCACCAACCACCCCCATGAATGGAAACATGGGTTGTCAGTTCGAAGTACCATAGGGACCTGCAGACCTGAGCTTCCTTCTGACAAAAGGAACAGGATAGGTCGACAAAACCTCCCAAGGTAAGAGGGACACACACATGGGAGAGGAGACACGGGAAGAGACGGGGAGAAGAAGAGCGTAAGCTCGCAGGGGAGATGCGCAGAGCTCTCCAATGAGTCGCGAGATGAAGGCCGCGAGCTTGATGCCGAGGGGCATCTGAGAAACCTCGCTGAGGCCATCACCGAGAGAGAAATCTCTGAGTTACAGAGAACATGATCCAAGTAGAAGAAAAAACAGAGAGATAACCCTCGAGAACTGTGAGAATTCCCTGGTGATATCATGGCTTGGCATGGGGGTGGCCAAAGTGCTAAGATTGAATGCCTCTGAGCCTATGGTCGGGTGGAAGGACGAACACCCACAATCAGTTGGTTGGTGGAAACCTGTAATAGATAAGTGATTTATTACCCTGTGTAATTTATCTGTAACTGTGTATGAATTGGTTATACTGTGTATGTTGCAGGAATCAAGCATATTTCTTAATGGATATACTGTATCCCCCTTATTTCTGCTTGATTGTATAATTAGGCAAGTAAGGAATTATATGGGTCGGACATGACTGGTTCTCATAAATCCTGGAGTTCTATAGTGTCTTAAGCTATAGCCACGAACTGTGAGCTCGTCGACCTTAGGCATAGTTGCATGTACGATGGTTTACTCACCTAGTCATTCTGAGTCCCTTGGAGGACGGAGTTTGTTAAGCTCATGAGAGGTAGTGCCGATATGCACAGGCTCTCTGCGATCAAATAGAACCCCAAAACCCCTTGATGAAGGAGCGCAATAGTTGTGTTGAAGACTCTTCTAAGAGTCAAGTCCAGGAGAAAGAGTGCAAAGCTCTCAAGTCCTTCATAGCTGACGAAGCTCAGGAAGGATAGCGAGTTGCAAATACCGAAAGAGAGTACCCTTACCTTTTCCAGATGAACGGGTGAGATCCTTTCGGAGGATCTGAGGTCTGTCACGACCGCTAGATTGGAGGGAGGAACGTAGGCGTTAATGCCTCGACCCCCTTTCAGCCTTCGCAAGTAGCGAAGGAATCGTGACCGTAGATCCCAGGATCCATGGGAGTTACCTGGACCGTCCATTTGTAGAGGACACATGGCTTCCGGTCGACATTTCGACACCTGGGAAACCAAAGAGCAAGAACCCTTGTCTTTGCAAGTCGCAAAGTCCCGGTACCCGAAAACCCCGATCCACTCTATGGTAGAAAGGAGGAGTCCCGAAAGGATCTAGACCGTCCATCGGAGGAGACGCGTGGTGAGCGGTCAGAGTTCGGGGAAAGCTTTGAAATCCCATGGACCGTTGGATCCAAATCCTCGAGGATCGTTGGTCTCCTACACGAATCCCCATATCGGAATTCGGGGATTGGAGTGACAAGAGTTTTGGAGACGTTGCATCGTGAACTCCCAGTTCACGAAACTCTGAAAAGATCCAGACCGTTGGATCCAAAACATCGAGAGTTGTTGGGTCTCATACAAGAACTTGAGTTTCAGGTTTCGGGGTTTGCAGAGTCGAAAGAATTGACGCGCTCGTATCGTTGAGTCGCGAAATACAAAAAGGCGCCTAGTTTGTTTAGCCTGTGGTCATAACCAACGATCACATGGAGGTGGACAAGGGAAGAGCTAGCCTGCGCTAGGCCCCCGTAGGGCTTCGGGGATTCTGTCCCTCGAGAAGTGGCAACAAATTTATTATGCCGTAGTGGGTATGTGACAATCAGTATGTTACTTGCGCTTGGAATTGGTTTGCTTTCCCGTGACACTTGTTCCTCCTTTTTAACACAACTTTCTTTTATTCTTTTTCAAGCTTGTTAAATATATGAAAAAGACGAAAAAATCATATATTCCAAAAAGAGGGGACGAGAAACATTTTCTTTTAGTAGCAACAATCTAGTCACCCTTGGACAAAGCACATCCTTTAGTTTGTTCTGCAAGCATTGGGATTTAGTATGACCTTAGGAATCTATTCTCGTTACATAGAGTTGTGTCCTCCTCCGTTTGGTTACTCTTCCAAACATTTGGAGAGTTTGTGGTGCCTCTTGTGCCACAAACTTATGTCAATAACATGTTACCTGAGTATTTTCATATGTTGTGCTCTTGTCCAAGGGAAAGTCTTACAACTTGAGTCGACCATTCTGCAATAAGTCTCTTGACCTTCATGAGTCAACCATCCTGAGAGTCTTGTCAAGTCCACATTCAAAATCAATGTAATTATGTGCCTGATGTTCGAGATCCTCCAGTCTTTTTGCGACAGCTTGTCGAAGACCTCATGATAATGAGTATTACACTCTTATTATACTCCTACCCGAGTTTTGAAGATCTTGAAGATATTGCTCATGAATCTATCATCTCCAGCTATAGGCATTGATGCCTCCTAAAGATTCATATGACATTGTATTTGTATATCTTCTGATGATTTTGAGATGTAGATCCATTGTGTATTGTTCGCGGATACTATTTTTATTGGCATACATATTGTTCATGTAGCCATGATTACTGTATATGACATGGATTTGCAGTGTACTTGATTGACAACCATGCTTAGTTTGTCCCGAGCATGGGTATGCCTGCCTCAATCATTATTATTATTATTTTGCAGATGACACACTCATGAATACTCATCTGGGCTCATTCAACTCGGTGCCTCCCCACTTTATTAAAGATGTTGTAATGTATTTCGGCCATCACTTACTCTTCTGACCTCACACATTAGGGGGCATCTGTTATAGCCCAAAATGCCACTGCTATGCATTTTTTACATTGGCCTACTCATTTACACATTTGCCAACCACTTTTGTTGAGGTTCCTCTTAAAAAACATATTTTTGCATGGTGTACGTGCCCTGATACACATGCAACACACATACATACGCGACCTAAATGCGTAAAATCCCGCGTATACTCTCAAAATTTGCAAAAAATAAAATATTTTGTGCTTTCTGGTAGAGTTTACGGGTTATTTTGGGTTGCACAACCATTTTACCTCTTGTAGCTCTTTTGACAACCGAATAACCATCATTTCTCCATATAAAAAGGGCCCTAGGGGGGGTCATTTGAATATATGAAAGAAGAGGCAAGTGAACTCTCCTAAAATTTCCCCCTTTTTCATTCCAATCCTTTGCATCATGTTCTGAGTCTCCATCCTCAACATTCCCAATCATTCATCCTCCCTATGCAATCCATCCATTTCCTTATATTGGCATGTTGGTTGTGAGGATCTCACTTCGGGATTGGTGCACTTGGAGTCTAATTAGAGGAACCCAGGTGAGGTTCGTGGAGCAGTGTCGGCAAGATTAAGGTTGTATCTTATCTTCTTGTTATCAATAAAAGATAATTTTCTTGTCCCAAATCTATGTGTCTTCATGCTTGTATTTCTAAATTGCTTTCATGAATATTTAGGCCTTTAAATGATCTTGGTGATTATGCATATGCTGTCATATATTGTTCTCCGAAGTTGTTTCAGGCCATCATTGGGAAGAGGCCTACAATCCAGGAGTGAACAACGAGAGGAAAGGATCTACTACAAACGAAAGGACTTAAGGTGCATATCTTGGTTTACTCTCCCTTTACTTAATTGTCATTAGGTCTTGTTAGATTAGGGTGGAATATGAGTAATTATGTATTTTAAGGTGTCATTTCTCTTCCTAGTCACTAGACCCTGATTAGGGGTATTTTTCCCCAAAGCACATATGCAGACAAGAAAACCCTTTTCGCTCTATTTCTCCGGATCTGACTAAAATGGTTGTATCTTGGGCAAACAAAAACCTTTTTGAGTGAAACGAAAAGCATTCCTGACTGAAACAAGTGATCCAAACGCAATGGAACAATCCTCTCAGCCCATTAATGTACACAAATGGAAGAAACCCGAGATCCAACAACACAACATCACAATCTCGATCTACAATGGGAGCGGGTCTTCAAATGCACTATGATACCATGTTCAACATCACAGGTATTCCAACTAAGGACGAAAACCTTTAGTAACCACTCAGACAAACAAATCAAAGATCAACACAATATTGTTTTCATGTGGTACAACCCCTACAGGGAAACATCCATGGCCCTTGCCAACGTGGCCACTTGGAGCAATTTATTAATGTAAAAGAAAAATATTACAAAGAGAGTTATAAGAGAGTCTCTCACAATAGATCATCGAAATTTGACCCTCCATGCTCTTTAAATAGAGATCATAGACCAATCAGATGTTAAGCTATAGATTTGTTATCACACAGTTTGTAGCTAGGTCAAATGGCTATAAGATAGAAGGCCAAACTAACGTAACAGGAACCTATCCCAACCAATGTCACCACGATGGGGAGGTTCTTTCTCTTTAGGGAGGTTAGGCCCAGGGGAGACGTCCCCGATAACTTGGAGTTTTGAAGAGGCAAAAGTTTGAAAGTCAAAAGTAAAGTTCCTCCTTCACAGGTCACCACCAAAACAGATAGTCCTGGCTAAACAACCAATAATGAAGTGAAGGCCCCAAGAAGAACACCTACCCGGAACAAAGCAACAACAAACCAATACATGCAAGCTATGATTCAATGGGTTAGTACTTCATAAGACTGTCCGATATCAATATATAAGCAATTATAGAAATAAATATTGATGAAGTCAATGTTTGTTAATACATCAATGAAATAATATCACTCTACCAATAAATATCAAGATGATGTAGCAATCAATGTATCCAACCAATCCCTCATTCAATAAATGCTTTAAACACCATTTAATTGCTTATAAAATGAAACGTTGTTGCGTCGAGATGAAATAACAAAGGGTGACGTCAGCATTCCTAGGGTTAGCAGTTAGTTAGGGTTTCAATCTAGCAAAACGTTTGAGAGTTTGTTTGATCACTTTCACTTCAATGCTGGAGGTCTAAGATCAGTGCCTTCGGGCTTATGGAGTCAATTTAATAGAGGACGCAAGGGTTGAAGGAGGATGGCAAAGGACTGGAGGGAAGAGATCTGAAGTGCTTCTATGGTAGGGCTTCAGAATCAAAACCCTAGGGGAGAGAGGCTCACTCCAGTGTTGCTAAAGCAAGGCCTCGTGCTCTCTCCTCCTTCCTTAGGTTAACTTGGCAAAAACGGCTAGCAAGAAAGATAAATCAAGACAAGAGAGTGCAGTGAGGGAGAGTGTTGCTACAGCAAGGCTCTATCACTAAACCCTAGAAGAAGGACAACCCTAGGTGTAGATAACCTAGGCTTGGGACATCTCCTCCTTCTTGACTTCTGAAAGTACGACTAGTTCAGGGAGAAGAAGCAATAAGAGTGTAGCTATGGCTAGGCTCTTTCTTCCTTCTTCAATGGCTGAAAAAATTCTAATTAGGGGACATGAAACAAGGACCTACTTGTGTGCTTGTCACCTAGGGTTTTTGATCAACAAATTATAAACATATGCAAGAATATAAGACTACAACCATTCAATCAAGAAGTTTTGCAGAAAAAACACTTACATATCACCATGGAATAGCATGCAAACCCTAGTTGTAAACCTTCCTTCAAGAGAAATGCCAAAAATGCCAAGAAATGCCTTCCTTCAACAAGTGCGCCTCACTAAACCAGCAAAATTACCCAAGTAGGGCGCTAAAATCAGACCTCACTAATGAGTGAGTGATGTGTTATGATAAAATGAGGCTAAAACTCCTCAATATATACTGTATCAATGACCTTAATTAACTTTTAGGTCATAAAAAGGCCGACAAGGCCATAATATTGTTTTTACATTAAATTGTCAAATTAAAAACCTCAACTGAGCTGTAAAAAAGGTAATATCCCCTTCAAGGGAGGCACTAGCCCCTTTTAGGGCAGAAGATACATCTAGGTGCAAAACGTTGGCCCCCCAGGGGCCTCTCCAACATGCCACACGTGCCACTATTGCCCAGTTTGCCTCCATGAATGTCCATGAAGCTGGATGATGTCATGGTGAGGATGGGGGCATCCTGAGCCTTCCAAGGCCAACGTTCCACTGAAAAGGGGTCATTCCCCCTAGACCGGGCTCCGCTAAAGTGCCTCTGATGAAACGTCCTCTTCTTCTCTGGTGCAAGACCCTAATCAACCACTGTCATGTCTTTACCCCTTGATGGGGTCTCAGCATCCATCTAGTGGGCTCTTCAGCCCCATGGAGGTCCGAACTGATCATCTCCACATGTGTACCGGTCCAAATGGTACCTGTCCATCGGGCATGATCCTGCACATCAAAGGCTACGTCCTCCATGGGCTCATCAGTCACCGGGATCATAGCAATGTTAATCACGTTTCATCATCAATATTATCAAACATATGCATAAGACCCTAATACATCAGTCAATAGCTCAAAGACATTACAAAAACCTACAATACATGATTGGAGAAAAAGACAAGACGTCCTATTGGGCTAGTATCCACAAGAAAGGGGAAGTTTCCAGGAAGGTTTCATCCAAGCCATGTAAGTGAGGTGATGTGGCTAGGGGATGTCCAGACATGTGGGTGAAGTGAGAGCTAGGGATGGATGATGTTATTTGTGGGTGCCTTTGTAGAAGGCGAGCTGTACCTGTCATGGATGCAATTTTTCCAAGCCTGTTCTTGCCTTTATTATTTTCTTTTATTTGCCTTTTCTTCTTCTTTTTCTTTTTATTCAAGGGCTAACCAGAGGACACTGCCTTGGCATGGTGACCAGAGCTGACAGTGTTACCCACAAGTACTTTCATAGAGATGAGAAGGTTGGCTTGTGATGAGACCCCCTTTCCTTTGGCCATGCAACCAAATGTCACTGCCCTGGCGTGGTAACCAGATGGTGGCAATTTCATACTGTTAGGTACCCATGAACCTTATAGGTTGGCTCGTGATGAGACCCCCTATCCTCTTGACTAGGTCTTGTTTATATTTTTCGGGTCCCTCTTGTTTCTTACTGAGAGGATTTTTATTGCCTTCTTGGGGATCCCTGGGCGAAGCATCTCGAGGTTTTATTTCTAGGCTTTTATCTTTTATCGACTGCTTTTACCTTCTGGGCCTTTAGCCCCTTATTCCCACGAGATAAGGTGCAATCCTATAAATAGGTCAACCCAATGCTCGGACAAGGGGAATGGGACAGGTGAGCGGGAGATAAGATGAAATAGTGGTGCTATGATGGGAGCGGACGATGGCTTTTCAGAAACCCCCGGCGGCAAACCCAGACCTATGGGCACAGGCTTGCTAGGATACCCTGTCAATATCCCAGAGCATGGTCAAGTGGGCTAGTGTAAGATCCAAGCAGTTGTTAGAGATAAAAGGAATCAGATGCATATAATTAAAGGTTTTAATGATCAAAAGTGACACATACCATGATACCTAGACCAATTAACTCATGGAGCAAGAACCTCGTCTGACACAAGACCAAGCCGATGGTGATGGATGCTGCTGTTGTTGACAAGACAAAACTGATGGAAGAAGAAAAGGATGGGTCCTCCAGGGCCATGCTCAGGTCAATCCCGCTCTCGGTACTCCATGTCTAGGACCTGTGGGCCTCGAGACATGATCTCCTGGTTATCCCTAAAAATCAGGGATAACAAGATCAATGTAAATGTTAAGATCGAGGAGAATATGAACCATCAGATCACTCTATGTCGGGAACATATCATGACTATCAGATTACCTAACTATAAATGCATACTAAATAAACACACTATGAAACACACTTTTCCCTAATGACACATTATACCAAGTTGATCTTAACTAACTCCTAAGTGTCTAAATATCCTAACACTGATTGTGCATGATTATTAGTGCTTCCCCATAAGAAATTATGCCCTTCCTCCATGCATACTTTCTGAACACGCCCTAAGCTGACGAAAGATCGATTCTGGATCCTTCAAATTGACAGACCTGTGGGTTATGGGCCCACAAAAAGGACTGATAACATCCCCACAACAATAAAAACCTCAACAATTTCCACCATTACACCTTGAATAAAATGGAGTCCTTGTATCTCAATCGTGAAGTTCATAGAACTTCACAATATCATACTATCCTCTCATATTTGTCCACATACATTTCAGATCCCTGGCTCACTTATCTTTGTAGCTCTAATGCTCAACTCAAGTCATCACACTTTAATGTTTTCAAGGACTCGAGTGTTAAAACAATCCCGCACATATGAAACTTGTCACCGGATCTATCACTTTCCAGACTCACAAGTACCACCATCCCTCTAGAGGCACCAACACATAACAACCTGGCATAAAATTGTTTCAACCTAGTTGTGGTTCCGTAACTATGCGTACCTTCAACTGTTGATGTTTAGTCCGGTCCAGTGGTTTGATTTTGATTGACGACCATCAATTTGCATGCGAATGGACTACTAGATCCCTCCTCCTCACACATGATAACATTAAGAGTCAGATCGTTGTTGATCTTTCTAATGATCGACGATCGATCTTTATCCTCGCTAGAAATGCACACTATCTCATAGACTTCATACTTGCAATATGATTCTCACATACTCTCTCGCAACTTTCTCTTAACATATATTTGGATCACATGAGTTTATCAAGGTTTGCACATACTAGGTTTATGTACATAGTAACAAATAGAGAATAAAAACAATTGAACATCGAGATACACCCATAATAATCAATCTCTATTAATCGAGCTCGATCATCTGGCCTGGTTACATCGTTTTACATGTGTTTCTTCCCTATATGCCTCTCTATCCTTAAGCACACATGCTTAATATATAAAAATAATAACATAGGGATTGGATCTTTGATCCACAATATCCTCCTAAAATCGGTTAATAATATGCTGAGAAATAGCAATTACACAGTAAACCATATCGTTTACACTGTCCACTTGGCCACGTGCGCCTTCTGGAAGCTTTGAGATTTCGAATTTGGTTTGGGGGGTTTTTGCTCCTACATCAGACCCCTAGGGTTAAAATTTTCATGATCTCCTGATCATGTACCTTTGTTGCTGCTTTCTCCTTCAACTACAATCTTCCATTTCTCCATGCATCACTGAGCTTCTCTACATGCTCAGTGAGTGAGCTGCAACCAAGCCTTTGTAATAAGCCTCCACACCTGTTGCCATACCTCACTAAGCTTCCTTTCCTTAGCTCAACCTTTTGGTATTTCAAATTCCCTTCACTAGAACCTCTTGAACACTCCCTGCTCTTCTAGGCTTCTGCATCTACTCACTCGTAGGAAATCCTTTCCTACGCTTTGATACCACTTGATGAAAGATCGATTTTGGGTCCTTCAAATTGACGGACCTGTAGGTATGGGCCCACAAAAAGGACTAATAACGTCCCCACAATAATAAAAACCTCGACAATCTCCACCATTACACCCTGAATAAAATGGAGTCCTTGTATCTCAATCTTGAAGTTCACAGAACTTCACAATAACGTACTATCCTCTCGTATTTGTCCACATACATTTCAGATCTGTGGCTCACTTATCTTCGTAGCTTTGGTGCTTAACTCAAGTTGTCGCCCTTTAACGTTTTCAAGGATTCGAGTGTTAAAACAATCTTGCGCACAAGAAACTTGTCATCAGATCTATCGCTTTCCAGACTCACAAGTACCACCATCCCTTTAGAGCCACCAACACATAACAACCTACCATCAAACTGTTTCGGCCCGGTCGTGGTTCCATAACTTTGTGCACCTTCAACTGTTGATGTTTAGTCCGATCCAGTGGTTTGAGTTTGATTGACGACCATCAATCTGCATGTGAATGGACTACTAGATCCCTCCTCCTCACACATGATAACATTAGAGTAAGATCGTTGTCGATCTTTCCAATGCTTGACGATCGATCTTTCTCCTCGCTAGAAATGCACACTGTCTCACAGACTTCAGACCTGCAATATGATTCTCACACACACTCTTGCAACTTTCTCTTAACATATATTCAGATCACATGAGTTTATCAAGGTTTGCACATACTGGGTTTACGTACATACTAACACATAGAGAATAAAAACAATTGAACACCGAGATACACCCATAATACTCAATCTCTATTAACTGAGCTCGACCATCCGACCTGGTTACATTGTTTTACAAGCGTTTTTGCCCTGACTGCCTCTCTATCCTTAAGCATGCAGGCTTAATATAAAAAGAATAACATAGGGATCGGATCTTCGATCCACAATCTCCTCCTAAAATCAATTAAATATGTTGGAAAATAACAATTACATAGTAAACCATATCGTTTACACCGTCCTCTTGGACACGTGCACCTTTTGGAAGCTTCGAGATTTCAAATTTGGTTTGGGGGGTTTTCGCTCCTGCATCACAAGCTCCAAGTAGACTAGAGTTATCCTATAAGACTCATCAAATTAATTTAATTCACCATTGTTTTCGTAATGGAAATACTAAATTACATAAGTTTCCTTATTAACATGAACATGAGAAAGAAAAAGTTACATCTTAAAAACATGAATTGCCATACCTCATAAAGAATACCTTGTTACCTTATTAACATGAATACTAAAATGAACATGAGAGAATTACATTTAAAATAAATCGTACATTGTATCCTAGAATTGGAGTCTCCACATAAAATCCTCTTATCCTAAGCTATAAATCAGCCAAGGTAGGACTCTAGCTTCCTACCTTTATGGGTGTACTCTAAAGGGCCAACGTACTCAAAAGCTCAAACCAAATCCCCCATGGCGGCTACTACTACTCAATATACGGAGCTCAACGATGCGGCTGACTTTGATTCCATAGCCTCACCCGATGGCTATGTCTCTATTTCCGGTTTCGGCTCACTTTTATCTGGTTAGCRACTCTCTGAACTTCACAGATYGCAGTCAAAATGAACAAATCACAACGAATTCTCACTCCGTGATAAAACTTCAAACGCGGATGCTCCCAAGGCTTCATCTGTACTCTAAAGGGCCAACGTACTCAAAAGCTCAAACCAAATCCCCCATGGCGGCTACTACTACTCAATATACGGAGCTCAACGATGCGGCTGACTTTGATTCCATAGCCTCACCCGATGGCTATGTCTCTATTTCCGGTTTCGGCTCACTTTTATCTGGTTAGCGACTCTCTGAACTTCACAGATTGCAGTCAAAATGAACAAATCACAACGAATTCTCACTCCGTGATAAAACTTCAAACGCGGATGCTCCCAAGGCTTCATCTGTTTGTCTACAATTTTAATTTTCATGGGTTTTGCCAAATGAACTTATCAGAGGGCTGGAGGTTCTGAATGTTTCTCCACCTTCTTTATACATCTGTTGTATTAGTGCACGGTTTAATTATTCATGAATTTTGCCATAATGCATATTCCGTTACCTAACTTTGTCATTGGCCTCTGGACGGATGGGCTTTATTTTATGAAGAAAGAAGTGCACGGAGTACATTTCCAAACCTCCAAAGCTTCAGGGTGGCAGTCTTACGTGGCTTCCGACGTGTCTTCGCTCACACTGCTCCTATTTTCTTTGAAAGAGGCATTGCAAGGATGGAAACTAAGGTCAGATCTGTCACTCGGGGATTTTTCCCCTATCGTCTTTGTGGGGATTATGTCCGACATGCCATACTAGTTATCATAGGACGTTTTTGATTTTCATCATTTTTCATCAATTCAGGATCTCTATTACTCATAGTTTTTTTGGTTTTAAATGTCTATTCAAACCTTTGGTTTATGAGGCCGAAGCAATGACATGTCTGGTCTAATATTACCTACTGTTGGATTTAGAAGACTTGGAATTGGATTTAGAACACTTGTAATTGCACACATATTGTCTTAAGCAGGGCACCTTAGGATGGTGTGTTCTTCATTCCCCACTTCATTCTGGTTGGTGTCTCTGGACCATGTTACCAAAGACCTGATTAGGAGACTTGTTTCTTGTTCAGGTTCCCGTCTCGACACTACATTAGTACACTACTAATCAATTTTATACGCATAGTATACCCAGGGGGTATACCTTTCTTATCCCCTGAAACCCTCAATCTCCATCTCTCATTTTGTTCCCGTTTCCAGTTCCGTTAACCATTTCCTGTTTCTGGTAACATAGTTTTTGGAATAATTGACCACCTATTCAGCCGACATGGTATTATGAATTGGTTGTTATTTTTGCAGATATTCATCTTATTTTTCTAACAGTAACAAATAATAGTGACCACTGTATTTGATCGTCTAGGTTTGGATTGATGAGGTTCTTATACCATCACAGTGTCATTTTGTCTACAATATGCCTCACTGACATAAACTTCCGTATGTATTAAATGCTTTGAATATCCGAGACGTTTGGATTGCAAGGAAATATTGAAACGCACAGAATCACACTTTTATACAGTTATTTATTTAGCAACTTGACCAAGATGCTGTTTACGGTGTCATTTTGTCTCTAATAGCCTCATGACATAGGCTTCCACATGTATCAATTGCTTTGAACATCTGAGATGTTTGGATAATTTTGCAAGGAGTTATTGATACACACAGAGTCATACTCACACTAGTATATGCCTGTGGAAGATAACCCTCACTATACAGTTCTTTAATTAGCAACTTGGCCAAGATGTGTTTACAGTGTCATTTTGTCTCCAATAGCCTCATTGACATAGGCTTCCATATGTATCAATTGCTTTAACATCCGAGATGTTTGGATGATTTTGCAAAGAATTATTGATACACACAGAGTCATACTCATACTAGTATATGCCTCTGGAAGATAATCCCTACTATACAGTTCTTTACTTAGCAACTTGACCAAATGTTGTTTGTGGATTCATTGGATGTATGATAGAATGTTGTCAAGAATGATTTAAGCACCCACAAATGCAAGCAAGGGTGTATGTATGGATGGATAGACTGGTTGATGTGTGTGGGTATTTTGTGTGTATGTGTGTGAGAATTGTTTGAATATCAAATACTGTCCTAATGGTGGCCCACTACGGAAGTTAAAATATCTTGGATCTTTTGTTCCTCATTCCTCAAGTAATTCAAGTGTCTGAATAGTTTACCTTGACTTGTTATGTAGGAGATTTCCAGCCTGAGTGTTGAGCCATGCCCTGGAGAATTTATCATTGTCACAGTGTTTGAAATACATAAATCAGAGGTAATGTTTAAGAAAGAAAAACATCTTTCAATCTGTTTTGCCTGATTTCTGGAGTCTGGATACATTGAAAATATTGTCTTCAAATTATAGGACAAGGGTTTACTGGTTTGAATTGATGCCTTTTAAGTTTTGAAGTATGTAGTACCAAAACAGTGCTTGTTAAAGGTTTAATTGTCATCCTTCTAGAACCCATGGTTGTTCTGCTTTGAACAGTACAAAGTGATAAGACCATAAATTTGGTTTGAAATGGAATCATTTCATTAGTGTGGATCAAAGGATGGTCACTTATCACATCAATTGAGGTGTACCCAACCTTACTGGTTAGTGATCATTTATCTTCTACTTGTGCAGGTAGGTTTACTGAATAGGCTCTGATTGTTGGCTACTTGTGCAGGTGCCAGCTTTCATTGAGAGGGAACATGAATTCCGCTTTTTAGTGGTATGCTATACTTTTGCATAGGAAGCTGCCCTTATCTAAGAGATGTTTAAGATGTGCTTTTAGGATTACAGAAATTATTAATCATGCAAGCAAGCTCATGTCTTGTTTGTGGTTCTTGTTGATAATTCACATCATTAGCAATGTGAACCTTAAGGATAAAGTTGAGGAATTATGTCTCGACTGTTGTTCTAACTTCATGACCTCTTAAAACTCACTCACTTACCTGATTATAACAGGCTGTGCCAGAAGATCTATTTGGGAATCCATTCTCTCACCCTTCAGTAAGATATTTTCTTTAGAAACAAAAAATAATCTTTGAAACAAGATTTTATGGTGTTACGATATTTTTTTTTGTAATTTAGTTTCTCCACATTATAACTTTATCCATATCTGGTTAATGAGTCGATAGTTGCATCCAAGGCAACACTGATCTAACTTTATTGAACAGGTGGTTTGCTCTCGCTACAGTGATGAAGAGTATCGTCTTGTCCGGTGCAAAGGTAGGATGCTGGACGTGTCAGTGTGACTGAAAGTTATGTTCATGTTGATAAGGCCTACTGAAGCTTTCTAATGATTTATGATCTGTTGGTTTCCTGCTCAATCTATTCAGATTTCTTATATTGGTCTACAGGAAATGAGGAAACGTTTTTTCAACGTTATGGCCATCACAATATTGACAAGATCTGGCAAGATGATATCCTTCCTTGTCGTGTGTACCTTCATCATTGGTAGATTTCTCTTTCCAATTCCTGTGGATGTGATGCCTTTGCATAGACAATATTTTCCTGAAGTGAAAACTCTGGTAGAGCACACTTGATGTCAATAAATGAATATTATCAGATGAGATCGAACTGTTCCAGGATCACAAGCTAACTAACTGATATAAAACACTGTAATTCAGATAACGTAATGAACTTGATCTCAGCAATCCTCTTCTGTTCCAATAGTAAGAGAAAAACAAGCAACATGTTTAGAAGGTTGATACTTCCACTCAATGAATGCTGCCTGTGAAACTCAGGATTGAAAGTCATGATGTGTGCATATATACTTTGCAAAACGGTTCTGTATTGCAGGGAACATGTCTACTTTACCAACAACAGAATATACAGGATTCACAGCATGACAAAATTGATGTACATGTTGCAAGAATCACATAGAACCTCACCTTTGAGCACAATGAACTTTGGTGTTTTATATAGGCACTTGGGTCATATGCTTTCCTGAAGCTCTTCTTGGTATCTTACACAAACTTATGTGTTCTAGCTAAGGCCCCAATCATCATTGAGTCAGCCATTTTTCAATTAAGTTTTATATATAGCAACCAATGTTTTTTTTCTTCCTTTTGTTGAAGATGGATGACAAGGCAAAGACAAAGTGATGATGGGGAAAATTACCCAGCAGAATACAAGGCACTAAGTATTGGGAGGCATGTAGAAATTTAATGACAAAATCAACATGCACTATATTCTGTCATACACTTAGCAACCTAGAGATAATTGTCATCTATGAACTCTGAAATGAATAAACTCATATTCAGAAAATATTAGGAGCAGCAATACACATTGCCAAGCACTTTTGCAGCGGAATAAACACAATGAACAACAATCACACATCCATGTAATACTCAGAAATTTAGGCAACTATCAAGGGAAAACCCCAATGTGGGGAAACCCAAAGAGAGAGAGAGATTATATTAGCTTCAGGAAAGTACATCAGCACCAAAATTACATTTAGCAGCCAAGAGAATCACTTACAAACACAATCTGTCCCACAACTTGCTGCCTAGAAAATTGTGCCACAGTCTGTACAGCTGTATGGTCTTGCTGAAATCAGCACCTCGAATTCCATGCCCTCAACATGTTGCTGTACCTTCCCTTCTGTACGGTTGACCTCCAACAGAAATTTCCCAAAACTGCCTTGAAAACCGTGCCCACACTTGCCTTGATTTCTGTGCACAAACTTGCTGCTGTATGGCCTATCTTCAGCAATAAAACACAACTGCTCCTAAACAAAATTTCCTCCTTGGGAAATGTGCCCAATCTCCCTTGAAATCCGTGCCAAAAATTTGCTGTTCACTTTTCCTCTTCAAGCTCTCTCTCAATCTCTTCTTCTCATTGTGTCTTGCACACTACCCAATGCATTCTCTTATAATTCGAAAGTGTCTTTTCACCTTTCCCATCCCTAAATCCAAAGGCCAAGATCTAATCTTGCCTTTCCATGATCAAGGGACATGATTCATTTCCTCCAAAATAAATCACTTAAAATATTAAAGTACAAATTCATTTTATAACATAAGTGCACTTTATGAAATAAAGTCACTTTAATATTAGAAGGTACACTTAATAAAGGTCAGTTTAATAAAATAACCACTTTATTAGTAGTGTAAATGTAAGGTTACTTCCGCATTCAAGACAAAACATGCGGAGTACCTCCCGAGCTATAAAAGCTAACACTCCCTCTTAGCGAGGGTTGTACTCACTGCCATCACCATCATCCGGTCCCATCACACTATTTGCAGTAGGAGCTCCCTCTGAACCTCGAGCCAACCTCAACACTTGCACAAAACTCGAACCAAAAGACCTACTCTTGACAAACACTCTGAACCCCGAGCTCCTAGGAGAATCCACTCCACGCTGAATCATAACCTGTAACACCCTGTTTCCTCCAGTCTGTAAAAATAACTATACTGGCCAAGAACTATGGCAAACTCAAAGATGTGAATGTGATTTGAATGGACCTTAGTAAAAAGGTCCATGAATGTAAATAATGTTATATATATATATATATATATATATATATATATATATATATATAAAACTGTTGAGAGGGGGAAGTGCTGAAAAAGAGACCACAATGGTTGAAGAAAGGTGGTGGAAGGCAGCTGGAATGGTGGCGTTAACTTCCACCGAACCAAACCGTATTTGGTCTTCACTGGCCCGGAGAACCAAGAGCGGCTCGCTGGCCCCGAAATGAATTACTCACCAGGATGGTAGGTGAAGAGGCTCCTCATCAGTTAATGAGGGATGGGGGTGAACTGCCCATCCGTGGAGGCCTCAGACCTGACCACCGCGGGGGAATTCGTGCCACACGCAACCTCGCTGGGAAAGAAAAGGCAGGTAAAAGGTGTGGGAGGGGACGCGAGGGAGAGATCGCAGGAAGAGATCGGAAGAACTCTGGAACAAAATACAGAGTGAGCGATAGCAGAGAAGAAGGAGAGTAACCTTCGTTCTCGATCGCTGAAGAACTGAGACAGAGAGTCTCAAGCATCGTGGTCTAGCTCGGGGGTGGCTAGTGGTAAATCCATTCRGAGTCGCTGAGCCTACGGTTGGGTGGAAATGAGCACCCCTCTCAGCAGTTGCATCACCTGGTGTTTTTCTGATAAGTGTTATATCTTGTATCTTGAATTTAAATATCTTGAAATGTATGCTCATGGTTTGAACACTTATAAATGGTTTCTGTGTAGAAATGTTTGTATGGTGTTTGATTAGAAATGGTGGTTGCATGCTTATGTTGGAATGACCACATTCGGCTTATATATATATATATGTGTGTGTGTGTGTGTGTGTGTGTGTGTGTGTGTGTGTTTGAACGAATCCAGTTTTTAAGTCTGTTCTCGGGAGGTTGTTTCCCTTAATTGTCTCGTGCTGCCCTGGATAGATTTCCTCACAGGGACACCCTTTTAGGAAAGCTCCCTCACTCTATAAAGCCGGGGTAAGTGCCTAGAAGGGACTGCCTTCACAGTAAAAACCTTGAGCTTGCTCACTACCAGTCATAGAAGCTAATAGCTCAGAGAATGGTCCTCTTAGACTTAGGACATTTCGGCGTTTCGGCACCTGGGGTATCTAGGTGCAAGTCCTCTTGTACTCGCGAGTCCCGAAACCCCGACCCGCGAAATCCCAAAATGACAGCGTGTGGATGAATTAAGGACCTTTCGGTGGTTTGGTACCCAGGTTACCCTTCCTCTTGCTAAATGCACGAACAAGATCCTTTCGGAAGATCTAAGGTCTGTTACGACCATTAAATTTTATGAAGGAACGCAGGCGTTAATGTCTCGACCCCTTTTTAACCTTCGTAAGTAGCGAAGAAATCAGGACCGTTGATCCCAAGACCCATGGGAGTACCTGGACCGTCCAGCTGGAGAGTACACGTGGCGGCCGATAAGCGTTTCGACTTTTCGGCACCCGGGAGATCAGAGGGTAAGATCCCTTGTCCTTACGACTCGTGAAATCCCGACATATGAAATCCCGAAATGCTAGCGTGTGGGTAAGTTATGAATTTTCGGAGTTTTGGCACCCGGGGTACCTAAGTGCAAGTTCTCCTATACTCGCAAGACCCAAAACCCCGATTCATGAAAACCCGAAATGACGGTGTATGGATGAGTTAGGACTTTTCGGTGTTTCGGAACCCGGAACACCCAAGGAAGTATTTCCTTGTACTTGCCAGTCCCGAAATCCCGATTAGCGAAACCTCTAAAAGAAGTGGCATGGATGACTTGTGATGTTTCGGCGTTTTGGTACCCGGGACACCTAGGGGTAAAATCCCTTGCACTCGCAAGTCCCGAAATCCCGACTTGCGATACCCCGAAAGATAGAGTGTGGAAAAGTTATCATATTTTGGTATTTCGGCACCCGGGGTACCTAAGTGCGGGCCCCACGTGTTCGCCAGTCTCGAAACCCCCGACTCGCGAAATCCCGATGGATGAATTCCCAAAATAGTGAAGTATGTTGGAGCTTGGTGTTTTCGGAGTTTCGGCTCCCGGGAAACCCAGGTGCGAGACCTCCTGTCGTCGCACATCCCGAAATCCCGAAATAGTGAAGTATGTTAGAGCTTGGTGTTTCGGTTCTCGGGAAACCCAGATGCGAGACCTCCTGTCGTCGCACATCCTGAAATCTCGATGGAGTAAACCCCGAAAAGTGGAGTGCCATATTTTAAATCCGAGGCAATTTCTAGTTATGACAAACTATTGTTCCCTTTCGGATTTCGGCACTTCGAGAGACAAGAGAGAAAAGGAAATACATGTATCACGATTTCCCGAATTGCGAAAGCCGACGAGCACCTCTCCGATAAGGCCTGTGGTCATAGCCGCCGATCATATGAGTACAGATAAGGGATGGCAGGGTCTGTATCAGGTCCCGTAGGGATTTGGGAATTCTGTTCATCGGAGAAAAGATGAAAAAGGCCGAAAAATTTCGAATTCCATAGTGGGTATGTTACATAACCTGAAGGTTGTCCTCGCAACATGTACAACCTATCCATCCGATCACCAATTAGCTGTGGTTCAACCAGATCCGCTTCCTCCCTGTAGATAAATACATGTCCCCTCTTGAACAATGTACAATATCCAACTTTTCCAAGGCTGAGACTGAGAGCAAGTTAACCCTCAACCCTGGAACAAAGAGAACTCCATCAACCTCGAGGAGTTCTCCATACACGAGTCAGAGTCTAACCCTTCCAACTCCATGTACAACTCGTGCCATACCTCCTTCACTCTCCACCAGCCGGTCAGGACCTGTCTTTGTGATAATAATAAATACTCGCCAGATTTCCGTCATGTGACAAGAGGCTCCACTATCAACAATCCACCTGTTATCACCCAAAATCCTCCACTACCAACACTGGATACTAGAGTGACCAAAGAAAAATCCATATCAAACTTGGATGAAAAGTCCTCCATAGCTGCTATAGCAGCTGTATCAGGCCCCTCCTGTTCCTTCTTCTTCTTCTTCTTCTCAAGACACTAAGAAGCAAGGTGCCCCAACTGGTTACAACAGTATCATCTGACTTTACTAAAGTCCCTCCCGGAATTTCCTTTCTTCTTCCCCTTGCCCTTTGGAGCAAGAGCAACATTCTCTTCATCAACTCCATCTCCTTTTTTCCCACTGCTCTGAGATCTTTCCTGGGTCTCCTCTTGAGTGAAATCGTCCCACAATCTGCTCCAATCTGGTAGATGTTCACGACCCACCACACACTTCACGAAGACTTCCCATTCCTTGGTGAAGCCTTTCAAGGCTATCCTCACCAACTCTGAATCCGAAATGACCTCCCCAATTGCAACGAATTGATCTTTCACTTGAGCTACTCGGGTAAGATAAGAAGACACATTCTTCCCCTTACCTATCTTGGTATCATGCAATTTATCCTTCAAGACCATCTTCTGGTTTTCATTCTTCGCCTTGTACAAGTTTTTAAGTGCATCCCACATTTCTTTGGCTATCTTCTTCTCAGCCAAGTGAGGGATAAGGTGGTCCTTCACCCCATCCAGAATAAGCCTCTGAGCTTTAACCTCCTTTACCTCATGTAAATCCAAAGCTACAGGGTCTGTTGATGGAACAACAACTATGGTGTTGACAAAGCTCCAAATTTTGTTCTCCCTGAGAATAGCCGACTTCCTGACTTTTTATTGCAAATAGTTGGAAATCCCATCCAATCGGTCCTCATACCTGATGCAAACATCCATGTCCTTGTCAACTGTTCAATGGAAAACAAACAATCAAGTTTCCCCCCTTTAAATCCTGCCCAAAAATAACACTGCTCACTGTAACTCAGAGCCCAAGCTCTGATACTATGTAGAAATTTAATGACAAAATCAACATGCACTATATTTTGTCATACACTTAGCAACCTAGAGATAACTGTCAGCTATGAACTCTGAAATGAATAAACTCATATTCAGAAAATATTATGAGCAGAAATACACATTGCCAAGCACTTTTGCAGCGGAATAAACACAATGAACAAAAATCACACATCCATGTAATACTCAGAAATTTAGGCAAGCAGCCAGGGAAAACCCCAATGTGGGGAAACCCAAAGAGAGAGAGAGAGAGAGAGAGAGAGAGAGAGAGAGAGATTATATTAGCTTCAGGAAAGTACATCAACAACAAAATTACATTTAGCAACCAAGAGAATTGTTATCGCACAATCTGTACTTGCCTAAAGCCCAAAGCAAGCAGATACAAGATTGGCGTAACAGGGGGTGACCTATCACTGTCACCTTAATAGGAAACCCCTTTCTATTTAGGAGTATATCAATGTACCCCAGGGGAGACGTCCCCAGTGACTTGAGGGTTTGAGAAGGCTAAGGCAAGAAAGTTCCCCCCCTCTCACAAATCACTCAAGTTCAAAGGTTTTTGTGTCTTATAGAGATGAAGCAAAAAATAAATGAGGTGTACCTGCCCAGAACAAGACAACAATAGAGAAAAACATTTAAATTCAAGGTACCATATGATGTTAGTGCTTCATAAAATCATGAACCTTTAAGAAATAAGTAAGCTGATGTGATACTGTAGCAAAAATAATTATCTATAACAACAATGAATGTTTTGTAACAGCCACAATAATTATGCTTCAAAAATGCTTAGAAAAGACAAGAGAATATAGGTCTAATTTGACTGAATGATAGCAACTTGTCAAAAGCAAAGTTGGCAATGTCTAATCAACTTTTAATGTCATTTTTTAAGATGAATTTGCTGCTGTAAGATGGCTGTATCAATCTTTTGCAACAACAACAAGTTTGTTAGGGAGTTAGTCTAGTTTAAGGTTAGTAAAAGTTTCAAGGAAGGTTGTTTGAGAGTTGTTTGAGCAAATCAATCACCAATGTGAGTAAACTAGTGCCTTTTAGGGTATATGGAGTCAACAATAGCAGCAACAGATCTTGGAGTAAAATAGTAATGATAGTGCTTGTCCAAGGAGGTGGAATGGATGGAGGAGGTGTTGGTAACCCAAGGCCTCAAACACCCAAGTCTTAAGAGAAAAACGACTAGAAAGTAAGAAGACTCGGGCCCTAGCGGTTTCTCTTTCCTTAGACAAAAATGGAAGTAATATATGAAATAGGCAATTAGAGTAGGGCTACTAGAGTGCTAGTAAGTAGGGCTCTAGTAGCTACTTCTAAACAAGATATATTTTGAGAATTTCAACAAGTGGAAGACTATAGAGAAAAAGATACTTACTTATGTTTCTCTCCTGGGGTTTTGAACAAACAATTTCATAATCTTTAACATGAACCAAGTAAAATTTACCACAAGCATTTAACATAAACAAATTGCAGATTTTTTACTTACTTCACCAAGAATAATCAAGCCAAACCCTAGTTGAAGATTCTCCACAATGAAAAATAGCCAAAAGACACCAAGATTTGCCTCTCCAAGAAGTTGCACACCACTTAATTTCAGCCAATAACCCTTAAAGAGGGCCGAATTTCAGACCACAAACTTGTGTGATGAAAGATGATGATAAAATGAGATAACTTTATCTCTATTTATACAATAACTATGACCTTTAATTAAAATTAGGTCATCAAAAGGCTGACATGGCCTAATTACATCAAAAATCCAGTTTTTACATAAATGTCATTAATTAAACCCTAAAATCTCTTTTAGAGGTGACGTCATGCCCTTCTAGGGTGACGTTGATCTCTAGAAGCAGGACGTTGGGCTCTAGAAGTAGGACGTTTGGCCTCAAAAGGCCCTGGATGATGCCACACGTGCCAACAAGCACACAACTGCCCTCATAACTGCAAACCCCAGCTTTGGATGACATCAAGGTCAACATGATGACATCATGTGCCCTCAAGGGTCAACGCCCAAGTGGAAAGTCAAAACCCCCCTGGGTCTAGGTCTGTTGGAGTGTCCCTGGTGCAACGTCTTTCTTTTTTCCTGGTGCAAGCCTCTGGTTTCCCTTTCCCCCTGGTGGGGACACAACATCCATCTGTTGGGCTTTCAGCCCCATGGAGGGTCGACCTAATCATTCCCCCATATGTACCTGTCCACCTGACAAAGTCTTGCAGCAACAAGAAGTACACCCTCTAGAGGTTCATAAGTCATAGGCATCATAGCAATGTCAATCACATCTAATAATCAAATTACCCAAACATGTGCATCAAACCCCCCTTTACCCAGACAAATGCTCAAAGACGTTATGCAGTTTAACAAGTCAGGTTTGGAGAGGGTCTCAAGATGTCCTATTGGGCTAATCCTCCTTAAGTTTGGGGTGTTTCCTAGGTGAGAGCCAATCTAGGTCATGTAAGTGTGTGAAATGGTGTAGGGCAAGTGTTTGGGTAGAGGGTGCAGTGATAATAGGGAAATGTAGGTCTTACCTGTGGGTGCTTCTGTAGAGGGAGAGATGCACCTTATCATGGATGCGATTGTTTCCTAGCCCATTGAATGCCTTTTATTCTTAATCTTATTGCTTTTGATCTTTTTTCTTTTCAAGGGAAAAGCTGGGGGACACTGTCCTGGCATGGTGACCAGAGGTGACAGTGTTACCCACAAGCATTTCACAGAAATGAGAAGGCTGGCTCGTGATGAGACCCCCTTTCTCTTGGATATGCCACTAAGAGCCACTACCCTGGTTTGGTGACCAGATAGATGGTAGTGTCATATCTCTACATGCCCATGGAACTAATAGGCCGGCTCATGATGAGACCTCCCATCCACCAACTAGTACCTTGAGTTTTTTTTTATCTTACGGGTCCCCTTTTCTTACTGAGAAGCCTTTTATTGCTTTCTCGGGAATCCCTGGGCGAAGCATCTCAAAGGTTTTATTTTGGCTTTTAAATCTTGCCAGCTACTTTTACCCTCTGGGCCTTTAGCCCCTTCTTCCCACAAGGCAAGGTACAACCCTTCCTAGCGTGGCAAACCCATTGCCCGAACAAATGTAGGGGAAGATGAGAGGAATAATGATGGAAAGTGGTAAGTATGGAGGGAATGGACGACGACCTTTCATAGACCCACCCAGTGGCAACTCATCCTAAAGGGGAACCAACTTACTAGGGCATTCTGTCACCCTCCCAGGTATGAACAAGTTAAAGAGCATAATTTCCAAGCAAACGTTGTGAAATGAAGGAGAGTTCATTGCAACATATTCAAGTGCTTCAAAAATCAGAGTGACACATACCATGATACCTGGATTCATTACCTCATTGAGCAAGACTTACAACTACTTCAGGACGAGGCTGGTGGGATGGATGCTATTGCTGCGGATAAATGGACTACACTGAAGAAAAGATGGGCCCTCCGGGGCCATGCTCAAGTTGTCTGGCTCTCGGCACTCCATGTCTAGAACCTGTGGGCCTCGAGACATGATCTCCTTAGTCATCCCTAAGATAAGGGATAACGAGAATCACTTACAAACACAATTTGTCCCACAACTTGCTGCCTAGAAAATCGTGCCACAGTTTGTACAACTGTATGGCCTTGCTAAAAGCAACACCTCGAATTTCGTGCCCTCAATAGGTTGTTGTACCTTCCCTCCTCTACGGTCGACTTCCAACATAAATTCCCCAAAAATTGCCTTGAAAATCATGCACACTTGCCTCAATTTTCATGCACAAACTTGCTACTGTACGACCTATACGGATCTGTACAGTACGGCTTGTCTTCAACAATAAAACACAACTACTCCTAAACATAGGTTCCTCCTTGGGAAATGTGCCCAATCTCCCTTGAAATCCGTGCCAAAAATTTGTTGCTCACTTTTCCTCTTCAAGGTATCTCTCAATCTCTTCTTCTCATTGTGTCTTGCACACTACCCAATGCATTCTCTTATAATTCGAANGTTCCTCCTTGGGAAATGTGCCCAATCTCCCTTGAAATCCGTGCCAAAAATTTGTTGCTCACTTTTCCTCTTCAAGGTATCTCTCAATCTCTTCTTCTCATTGTGTCTTGCACACTACCCAATGCATTCTCTTATAATTCGAAAGTGACCTTTCACCTTCCAAGTGTCTTTTCACCTTCCCCATCCATAAATCCAAAGGCCAAGATCTAAGCTTGCCTTTCCATGATCAAGGGACATGATTCATTCCCTCCAAAATAAATCACTTAAAATATTAAAGTACTAATTCATTTTATAACGTAAGTGCACTTTATGAAATAAAGTCACTTTAATATTAGAAGGTACACTTAATAAAAAAGTCACTTTAATAAAATAACCACTTTATTACAACTTTATAAAAACCCATTACAAAGTCAAGTGCCTAGTAGTGTAAATGTAAGGTTACTTCCGCATTCAAGACAAAACATGCGGAGTACCTCCCGAGCTATAAAAGCTAACAAGGCATAGAGTTTATACGGAGAATGAGACTCTCTTTTTACGTTAGAAGTGGAATTATCAAACTCTAGATATGGAGCACAACAATATGAAGAGTTTTTTCAATTCACTTGAGATCTGTACCTTAAACTAATCTTGAGTCAATAAAGGGGGGTGAAATCTAAGTTACCGGATCCGTCAGTCTAGGGAATGGGATCTGTGGATCCCCGGATCGGATCCAGATCCGCCTGGATCCGCTCCAGAAACGGATCCTTTAAAATGAAATGTATCGGGAATGTTCACCGGTAAATACGCTCATGCGCAACTATTCTCCCACCGAACCTCGACCCTATCGCTCGTCCACTGTCCACGGAACCTCCCGCGCAGTATATTCGCACGACCCTATCTTTTGCCCGTTGCTTGAAATGGATGACGTCTTGTTGTGGGGATCAGGGGAAGACAACTCACGATTGGGAAGACACTGCGGCCGCAGCTACATGAAAGAGATTGCAAACAGCGGTAGACTCAGAAAATTGAATTTAGTTTTAGTTTAAAATTTTTAATATATGTTAGCTTTTAGTGCATAAAACTTTAATACATATTAGCTTTTAAATATATTTTAGTGTATAAAACATTAATATATTATAATCTTAATTTATGTGGCAATGTATAAACGTAGGGGATTAACTTTAGTTTTGTTTTAATATATATAAGTTTAAATTTTATATATTTTAAGTTTATAATTTATATTATATAAAATAAGTAATAGATTAGACTAAGTATTTAAAAGTATTATATAAATGTTATATATTACAAATATATATAAAAGTTATATATTTAAATTTTTGGTATACTTTAATTTTTATATAATTTTAATTTTTAAAAATTATAAAAAATGTATTTATATTGTTTGTACCTGTCGTTTCCGCGCCGAATCTGGATCCTGGTTTTTCAAAAATCTAGCGAATCCGGATCCGGATCCAAATCCTGGTAACTTAGGGTGACATAGAGAACCAATTGTGAACTTAATGGTTGAACTTGTCCAAGATATGAGAGAGATGGAAGTGGGAAAAATATGAGAAATAGATAATTGAATTACCAGTTCTCCATTAAAGAGATGTAGGTAGAATTGAAAGAAGCAAATTACTCTATAGAAGGGCAGTTGGACAAGAAAGTTTTATGGGGTAATACAACTTTAGAAAAGAGACAAGGGATTTGTTATCCCTGATATCTAGGGATAACTAGGAGATCATGTCTCGAGGCCCACATGATCCCAGACATGGAGTACGAGAGCGGATCGACTTGAGCATGGCCCTTGAGGGCCCATCTTTCTTCTTCTCAGCCAGACTTGTCCTGTCA